>CATIWO010897291.1:0-14229 GCA_949673435.1 Macaranga tanarius | reverse complement strand
ACTCACGACTTATGGGAACTAAATGTGATTAATTGAAATTTTCACATTTAGCATAGAAAGGTGCTTCCATAATATTCAGTGTTAATACTATTTCCCATTGCCAATTAGACTTGAACCTAGTAAGTCACACATATAAGAGTTGCACCAATGATGATAATTATTAATTTAATTACTAATTAAAAAGTTTAATTAATTAATTAAATTAATTGGATTGGATTTGCGCATGTGCGGGGATCTAGCATATTCCAAAATTTAAATTCAAAGGTTAGGACTAATTATGATTAATTAAATATTAATTTGGACTTGATTTAATATGTGATACTAAACTCAAGGACTAAATTGATATTTACCTCTAATTGTATATATGGATATGGGCCATGAGATGGACCATAAGGATTAAATATAATATATAAGATTTAGGCTTTATTT
This sequence comes from Macaranga tanarius, assembly GCA_949673435.1. Classification (NCBI taxonomy): domain Eukaryota; kingdom Viridiplantae; phylum Streptophyta; class Magnoliopsida; order Malpighiales; family Euphorbiaceae; genus Macaranga; species Macaranga tanarius. The sequence continues at coordinate 13,800 of CATIWO010897291.1, read as the reverse complement.
AAAAGTTAAACAAGCCCATGAGTTATCTTAATTAGTTTGGTATATATATATGGGCCTTGTTTAAGAGTTAAACTAGTCCAAAACCTTGGCCCAACTCATTAAGAGTTATTAAAGTCAAAGGCTAAGGTTATTCTTGTAACGAAACTAATCCCACTTACTTAAAAAAGTAAGGCCACCTAAGCAAAAAGCTATGCATGCATATAGTTAGATTGTGAGACACTCAAAGGCACATATGCATATTGCTTGAGTGTAATACACTCAAATTCATACATGCATGAAGCTTGAGTATGAGACACTCAAACTATTGTCATATGCATGTCTTTAAGTTAGTGGGTTTTATAGAGACAAAAAAAAACTAATGCACATTAGAGAGCTTTTTTTTTTATTCTTACACTATTGAGAGAAAAATAGAGAGAATTCCCAAGAGTTGAGATATTAACTTCTTCTTTCTTCTTCGTCTAAGTGCAGAGGGTAACAAAATCATAAGTGTTGTGAGCTCTAAAGCAAAAGGCCATTATTGTACAAGAGTTATGCAAACATATATCCATCCTTGACATCCATTGGAGGTTGCTACAAAGTCCTACACATCCAAGCTTGGAGGAGTTCTAGCAAGTATCTTGGGTCATCTTCAAGAAGAGAGGCTTGCAAGTAGTTCTCCACTATCCTTGAAATCTCATTGGAGCAACTTGTGTGTTTCAAGCTAGAGGCTTCATATTTAGAGAGTTTGGAGCTTGTAGATCACAACAACCTAAAGCTTGTCAAGCGTACTACATACTTTAGGAGTTTGTAAGTGTTACTAAACTCTTAGATTATAGGAATTTTGGTTTATGATGCTTTGTATTGTTTGTTATTTTTAAAATATTGTCCATTGATGTATGTCTTTAGATATATAAATGATCTTGTGATGTGATCTTAGGCTAGATGAGATTCTAGTATTCATGCAAGAGTTATATGTGGTTAAATTTTTTAAAATTCCACTTAATCTGTTTGGTTGCTATGAATCTCCCTTTCATAATCATCCTTAATTAAAAATATTTTATTCAATTAATTTAACTCCAACGGCTAGTTTTTAATGACTAACTTAAAATAAAACTGCATAAAATTACAAATAAAGTTAAATATACAAATAAAACTACATGAAATTATAACTAAACATAAAATTTCAAATAAAACTATTAAATTTTAAAATTAAACTAAGAAATATTATATTTAGCTTTCAGGATAGAACATATATGCTCATGAATATGAAGTTGTTGCTCGGTCATGCTCATTGTATCCTTGAGCAAGATTTCATAATCACTTCGAAAAGCATAACTTTCCAACTTATTTGCTAAAATTCCATAGCTTGCATTTTTTCTTCTCTATGTTATTTTAACATGCTCCGAATTTGCTCAAGTTCTTCATTCTTATTTGCTTCATTCATCTTTAACTTTGCTTTTCCCTTTCTCTTTCCCTTATTTGCTGTTTTTTGACTAATAGGACGAACTTCTACTTCATTGTCATCAATGTCGAGACTTGTATCTTAACTGGATGAAGAAGTATACGCCCTGCTTTCATCAATTCTTATTTTTTTCAAAAAATGTTGCATGAAATTATTTATTTTCCACTTTGGATCATCTTTTAGCATCACCCACACATGCTTATTTACAAAATGCTTCTTATTATTCTGCTTAAAAAGCTCACAGGTGTGTTGTTTCAATTGTCATCATTTTGCCCACTACGATGTTCTCCAACCAATTTGTTATAGTATTGGTTGAATTCATTAACAATTAAACTCAACCGAGACCAATATGATTTCACGTCTTTATCCTTTCTTGTTGCTTCTGATTTTCTATTTTCATTGAAGTAGTTGGTGACCATTTCCAAAAAAGGCTTTTCACTTTGAGAGTTACCCATAATGCTACAGTTGGAAATTATGAGCCAAGAACTTGCAAGCAGCTTGTCATCATCAATACTCTGTGGAACACATTTTCCATTAGTTTCTTCCACCAATTCATTGATGAGGGTAATATTTTCGATCTCATATTGTGTTGAATATGGCGATTTTTTAGAGTCCAAAATAGATTATGTTGGTATTGCATTTTCTTGCTCAATGTCGGAATCAAAACTTTTCTTTGACTCACTTGGAGTCTGTGGGTTTTAAAAATTTATGATACATGGAAAATAATCTGACGCTAGATACATGGGAAATGGATATGAAAAATTTGGTGGATAATTGGAATTAGGTGGGGATATGAATAATTTTGCATATTTGGAGGAATACTAGAATATAGATAATTTGGATAATTTTCAAAATTTTGATGGTTTTGGTTTTGTAAAGAGGAAGAATTTTCTATATTTGGGGTATTAAACATATTTTTAAAATTGTTGAAATTTTCATCCATGTTGAGGAAATAAAAATCAAAGTAATTTTTATTGTGTGAAATGATAGAAATAGGTTGAAGAAATATAAAGTGATAGAGCAAAAAATGTTATCACATATTTATTATAGCTAAAATTTTAAACAAAAAATTAAAAAATTAAAAGATTTAAAAATAAAAAATATGTATAAAAATCATTTTACCGTTGATCTGAAATTAACATTGCAAAAGGCGAGTTCCTGTGAATCACAAATATCCATTTTACCATTGCAAAATAGTTCAAAATATATATACACAGTTTCAATTAAAAAAATGAAAAAACAAATAGGCCACCATATACCCAAAAAAGTACAAAAGTAGAATTCATTGTGCATGTTATCAATATTACATTCATCATACTTATGAAACTCTCACTATATGAGAGTTTCATAGGTTGGATGTAATAGAGGGCAATATACTCCTCTATTACACCCATTGCAGATGCTCTAACAAAAGATACCACATACATTCTATTTTAATAAATTTTTTTATTACTATTACTTCTAAAATTTTAACAAACAAGTTATGAAATTAAAATGAATAAAGAATAACCTATAAAATATTATTATATATAATATTCATTTCTATTAGTTTTATATTATCATCTCTTTCATAAATAACTTAAAAATTTCAATAATTTTATTGAAAAATATATATTTTAGATTAAAAATTACATAATATTTAATTTTAATTACTATCTAACTTTTATTAAGGTGTTTTTATAGTTATAAGTTACTAAGTTTGTAATTAATAAGTTTTTAATTCTAATATACGAAGATAAACTTTTAATTAAATAATTTATTCTTTAATTAAGTTACAAATTTATTAATTTGAATTTAATTAAATCTATATAAGTGTAAGAATATAATATATTATATGAAAACTTCATTAATTACTTGATATAAATTACATTTTTTCACATAATTGTAGTTAACCCTAAACTAAAATACAAATATACATTAAATTATTTTACTAACATAAAACAACATTAAAATTATACAAGTATTTCATTTTTCAAACTAAACTAAATGATATTATTTTCACAATTAATTTCTCAGACACTCAACAAAACAAAAATATATATATAAATAAAAAAACTATCTTTGTTGATTAATGGCAAAAAACTAGGGTGATGGAGGCAATCGGACGAGGAAACAACTGAGAGAGGGATTAGGGAGATAGTGTGAGAGATGTATTGAATAAAATAAAAAATAAATCAACCTGGTAGATGAACGTCGTCAGCGTTACTTGAGGAAAATGATTGGTCGATCGACAGTTAATGAAGGTGACTGTGACGGGCTAGTGAGGACAAGGGATGGTGGTTGGCTATAGAAGGGAGGGAGGGAAGAAATCTTTTTAGTAGAATTGAGAAAGGAAGAAAAGAACCCATGTGAGTGGATACTACTTTTAGGATCTCCGCGCTAATCAAAATCAGCGATGAAATCAACAAACCATTGCTAATTAACGATGAAGTTTGAGTTCTTCACTAATTAGTGATAGCACATCCGTCTCTACAATTTTGGCACCCATTCCTACTATTATTTAATGACGGACACTATCTTTCATCTCTAATTAGTAATGGTTTCAATTTCCATTGTTAATGCATCTCAAATTGTGTAGTATATATTCACACCATGAATTAGCAATGACTACATATAATCGCCATTAATTCTATCGTTAAATTTTAGAATCGGTCACCATCTTATTTATCCATCGCTATTTTGTCCTTATTTAGCAACAAACTTAATTTGTCACTAAATGTCATCGCTAATACTGTTGTTTTTTGTTATGATTATTTAGGAGAGATTTTCCACTAAAAAATAGTACAAACCTCTCATTCCACATACTCGAGGTTCGGTAAAGGGTTAAGTTAGGTTTGGTTTGGTGGTAAAATGGCTCAGTTGGTCTTAAAAGATAACCGGGTAGTATTTTAAGGTTTCAAATAGCTTTGTAATTGTTTAAAGGTCACTTCCTTGCTTTGATTTATATATAGAAAAGATGTTTTTTAATTTTTCATAATCGACCGTCATAGTTTTAAAAATGATCCTAACTGTGATTAATGATGGGATTCTTCTTTTACTTCTTTATTAGGTTTAAGTCAAAGGTAGTGAGGATCTAGATCACTTGTGGTTTGAGTGTTAGCCATTGAAAATACTTGGATTGTGAGATTGGTTAGTGTTGAGCCAAGAAAAACATAATTTTTAATTCACCATTTTTTGTTACTAAAATTTAATTTTTTATAGGTACAAGTTATAAGGTTGGTAGGGGTGACCATTTTCTGACCAAACCGATTTGTCAAACTGAACCTGAACCGAATATTCAAATCGGCTAAGTTTTCAAAAAAGATAAAATTGGTTCGGTTAATGATAGGTGGGATAATCAGTTTTTGAAAGGCAATTCGGGAGCTACTTTTTGTAACCTGAACTGCCCGAATTTTTGAAATTTGATATCATGTAAAATGACATCATTTTACATGTAGGTTTTTAGTATATATATATATAATATTTAGTAGCCCTAAACCTAATGCACCCATTTCTTTCTGTCGCCTCTCTTGCTTCTTTTCAAGCTACTCTCCTTTTTCTCCTAACTAACCCTTACCCTTACCCTAATCCTAATTTCTTTCAATTGCTCTCTCAGACTTTCAGTCTCTTTTAACTTTTATACTCTCACTTACTTAGTCTCCCACTCTGCCTCTCCCTTTCATGCTCTGTGTGACCAATTATGAATTTGATGCTCCCATCACTGATGTTATTGCTTTAAACTATAGATTTTCATAGTATAAGTGCTTGAGTGACAGAGAAGGTAGTGGATCTAAGGATTTAACACCATTTCTTTCATTTTATTTTTTGATTTTTTCATTGTTAGTGTTTAATATTTGATTTTCTCACACTTACCGTGAGAAAATCTACATACATGTATCTGGTAATTATCTTAGCCTTTGTATATTATATGAAATTATAATCTTTGATTTAATCATGATGTTTTTGTTCATTTTATTTATTTTGGGAACATCTGGGCATATGGCTTGATTGATTCTCTAACATGACGATATGTGGAACACTAAATATGAAGTTACTGTTAATCTCATTTATGAGATTTGATTTGGTGGAAGCCATATTCTGATTTATTATTGATATTTCACACTGACATGTAAAGATTTTGATTCACTTGAATATAATATGGTAAATATTTGATAAACATTTATTAATTATTTGGTAATTTTTTATGTTCTTATGCCAATGCTAATTCTTGATGATCTATCTGGTGTTTTTTTTATACATTTTGTTATCCGGTAGAACCTCTCTAGTTTGGATCTCAAATTGTGGTTATGTAACTCTTGATCTCATAATGAGATCTTAAGGTGGAAGCTTTGTCACATCCGTGTCCTCAGAAGTTGGTCAATAGAATTTAAGATTTATTTAATTAAATATAATTAAGTATTATTTTAGGTTAAGTGTATAATGAAGGTACACTTAAGCAATTAAGTTAGAGAAGGATCAATTTAAAAGAAGAAAATTAGAAAAGGATTTAAGTATAAGAGATAAAGAAAGTAAGGAGCAATTAAAAAAAAAAAAGTTTGCGTTTAGGAATACAGGAAAGAAGAAGAAGGAAGCAAAAACTTCCTATAATTAAGACTTAGAGAAAGGAAAGAGCAACAGTTGCTGGGGTATTACATTATTAGAATTTGCATTTGTCAAGGTAAGATTTTAGTTTTTCTCTAGCATTTTCATCAAGAATTAAAGTAAATTAAGTTATGTTTTTGAAGAAGATGTTAAAAGTTTAGTTGATCATAGGTGATTAACAAGGAGAATGAAGAACTTGAAGCTTTTAAGTGCTAAAAATTTAAGTGAGTGAATTTTCTATCACCTTCTCCTTTCTATAATTCCAATTCTCTTCTTGGAAAAGTTGTTGTTTTGGTTGATGTAGATTCTTGACTTTGAATTCTAAAAGTAGAATGTTAAAGTATGAAAAATACATCAAATTGAAGCTATAAAGGTCTAAAAACAAGTAAAACATGTACTGGAATGAGTTTTGAAATGTTTTGGTTGAAAATATGTTAATTTTGGGTTGAAATATTATTATTTCAAGTACAGAATGCCTCTGTGGGTCAATCAGGTGATGCCTGATCGACCTGGCTGCACCTTAGTATACTGAGGCGATGTCGCAGTACACTAAGGAGGTGCCTTTGTGGCCAGTGGTTGTGATCAAGTGGACTTAAATGCAAAATTTTACAACCTAAACTCAACCAGAACCATGTCAACACCCATATAAATATTTAAGTCATTTAAATTAATCAAAATGGGTTAAATGGAACCCGTTTTACCAAAAATATATGTGATTGAGTTACAGATGTATGTAACTGTGTGATTGAGCATATGTGATTGAGCATAGTAAGTGAACTTGGAGTTAGTGTGGATCCGTTACTTCTCAAAGTAAAGGATAATTGGAAAGTTTTAATACTTAGACTTAATAATGAATACAAATGATATCAAATCTTAACCAACCTAATTGTCGTAAAGTTGAAGATTTTAAGTTTGTTCAATCATAAAGCATGATAATGTTCGATAAAATTCTAAGTCTCCAACATAGAGACTAAATTTAGTTTGAATGATAAATTACATCAAGAAAATATCAAAATAAGTATATGGATACAAACCAAAGTAAATGGCATGTTCCAACTATATATGGAACAAAATTTTGTAAGATTAAGTATGTGATATTATGATGTTAAGTAAATGAATACGTGTGTGTTTGTGTGTGTGTGTGTTTGTATATATATATATATATATATATATATATATATATATATATACACACACACACACACACATATAGTGAGATATGTATGTATATACATGAGTATAGTCGAAGAGTGTGTTGGCCAACCTAATGATAACTATCTAAAGGATAGCATATGGATTCAGACGTACCTTTGAGGTGAATCTATATGGATGATAAGTATGCATACAAATTTATTGAGTAATGATGTTATAAGATACAATCAGTATGGATTGTACTAGTGACTTGAGTTTCGATAATAAGAGTTGGGATATGTGGATCCACAGTGTTGTATATGTTATATTATGATATGAGTAAGATGTATATTATACAACAAATAATTATAAACATGAAATAAAGCTTACAAGCTCAAAGAAGTATAATATACTTTACAAAGAATGTAACAATCATAACTTGGAAAATGAGCATTGAGAAAGAGAAATTATACTAATGTACAATTAACATTGGTATTACAAGAACTTCAACCTTGAATGTTAAAAATATTATGTTGATGATAATAATTATAATGAAAATGAAATTAAGTGTGTTTTATCTAGAGACTTGTTAATAATTTGAGCACTCAATTTTATTTTTCATTAATTATTATTTGTTATATTTTATTTAATCATTTTGTTGAGTGCTCCTTGATGTTGAGTTATTCTTGTTATTCTTTTACACTCGCTGGGTAATTTTCTTACAAAATTACTCATACTCTTTATTTTTTAAAAAATTTCAGTATAGGTGTATGATATCTGTTTAGCTAGTTTTTGAGAGATGGCAATGCAGTGGACTATGATGACCTATGAGGTGACTGAGATGGAGACTCTAGTGAAGTATATCATATGTCATGATATTGATGTTGAGATGGTTTTTTGAGTTACTGTTGAGCCTATAAAGGCTTCAGTCCGTCTGTCAGTTATTAGAGAGGACTTTTTAGACAGTATATGCACCACCATTTGGGTCTTTTATTAGACCATCACTGATGTTCAGGTCACTTTGACCTAGATTTGAGTAGTTGGAGGATAATGTTCCTTTTTGCCTTTTTGCTATGATGCCAGGCTACACCCTCAGTGTCGTGTTTATTATTTTGATATGGAGTTGGGTGTTTACTTCTTGAGACTTTGGCTAGGTTGGTGCATGTCTCTAGATGCATCTTTATGGTCAATTGGGCGATTCGACCTTAGAGAGAGGGTTATCAAAGCTTATAAAGTTGTTATTTTTTTAAAATCTGGTGTATGATAACTAGTATTCTCATTGTATATATATTTAATAGATGTTGTATGGTGACAGGACACCGATGTATTTATGTTTATGTAAATATATATTATGTTATATTATAAGTCTGCCATTTGCCATCAAATTATTATTTAGAGATATAACATTTATGGTTTATTAATGTTTAAGATAGATGTTATCATTTTCTAGAAATAGCATTTTATAGTCTTTGTTGTTAAGAGATTCTTTTTAATAGTCTTAGATAATATCCCTTTCCATCGTTGCCACCATTAAATTGGTATTCTGGTGGAGGTGATGATGGGTAGGGATGTTACAATCTTTCTATTAAGCATTAGAAACTAAGGTGGAAGCTTTTTGTTAGTGAAGGAAGCTCTGGTTCTTATTCTTCTGTAACTCTGTTACTCGAGACTAAAGAAGACTTAAAAGACTCATCTTTTATATAAAGGTAATATATATTGCATAATTTATTTTTTTAATAATTACAATTGTTTAATTCATTTCTGTTGGTTAATAAGTTTTTGTAGTGTTCTCATTTTATTTGTAGATGGACACTGGTGGTGGTCATGCCAGTGGTAGTTGTAATACTACTACTACTACCATTGGTGAACCACAACAATCAATGGTGATAGCTAAAAGGCAACCTAATATTTCTACAAAAAAAAGGACACTAAGTCTCATTCTAAGGCATGCGAGCATTTTGAGAAGATAAAGGATGACAGAGGTAAAGTGGTACAAGCTAAGTGTACAAATTATTTGAAAGCATTAAACTGTCACTCAAAAAAGAATGGCACTTCATCCATTAAAAATCATATATTAAATTACTTGAAAACCCTCACCCAAATGAAAGTAGACAAACACTCTTAACTTTCCAACACGCATCAAATGTTTCTGATTCTGAGTTGCATGAACATGTAGGTGTGATTAGGACATGGAAATTTGACGAGGGTTAAATTAAAAATGCACTTACATACATGATAATTGTTTACGAGTTACCTTTCAAGTTTATGGAAGGCTTGGTTTTAAAAAGTTTATGTCATTTGCCTATCCTAGGTTTAAAATTCTATCTAGATGGACAATTCATAAAGATTGTTACAATCAGTTTCTTATTGAGAGATCCAAATTGAAAACCTTTTTTAAAAAACATTATTAAAGAGTCAACCTAACAATTGACTCTTAGGTTCCATTCAAAGAATTAACTATATGTGCATAATTGCACACTTCATTGATAATGAGTGGAAGCTTCAAAAAAAATTATTTCTTTTATTCATGTAATATCTTATAAGGGGAGTATATTGCTAACGCACTTGAGTCTTATCTAATAGAGTGGGAACTAAAAAATATTTTCTCCATTACACTTGACAATGTATCATCAAATGACACTACTGTCAGTTTGTTTTAAAAAGAAACTTTTAAGTTTGAGGGTTATATTTGTTAGATATAAATATGTGCATATGTAATGTTTTGCACATATTTTGAACTTTGTTATTAATAAAGGGCTTAAAGAGTCTAACATTTCAATTAAGAGGGTCAGAGAGGTGGTGAGATATATTAAAAATTCACCCTTTAGGTTGCAAATTTAAAGAATTTTTTTATTTACTTGGCATTGAGTCAAAGGCTGCATTGAGTCTTGATGTTCCAACCAAATGGAACTCTATATATTTGATGTTGTAAACTACTTGTTCATTGGAAAACATATTCTAATTATCATGCTTGTCTTTCTATTTAATAACTTGTTGATTTCTTGAAGTTTCTTTATGAAATGACATTAAGGATATTAGGATCATTATATGTTACTGCAAACACTTTTTTCTTTGAAATTTTTTATTTGTTTTGTGTGCTTACTGACTGGATGAAATATGATGATGCTTTTAAAAGGGCAATGGCTTTTTTAATGAAAAGTAAATTTGATAATTATTGGGGTGATCCTGAGAAAATGAATTTGTTAATATTTATTGCTTGTATTCTGGATCCTAAAGACAAGTTAGAATTTATGAAATTTTCATTATCACAAATATATGATGATTCTGTTGGTGGAAGCGTGTTCCCTTATATGAAATGTGCATTGTATGAACTATTTGATAATTATATTGCCCAATATTCACCTGCTCCTGCTGCTACTGAGTCTGGTAGTCAAACTAGCAACCAAGGTGATTTTATTAAGTCTTCGGTGGTTACCTCTAGTATAAGAATATTTATGTTAAAAGCTATATTTAAGAAGTAAAAAATGGAAATTGGATCAGGTGGAAGCAAATGTTCTAAATTCGATATTTATCTAAGTGAAACAATATTAGCGGATGAGGATACTTTTAATTTGCTTCGATGGTGGAAGCTTACTATAGAAAGGTTCCTAATTCTTTGAAGATTGGCTCATGATGTTTAACTATACCAATCTCTGCTTCAGAGTTTAATTTTAGCACTGATGGCAGGATCTTTGATGTTTTTAGGAGTTCGTTGACTCCTAAAATTGTTGAATCTTTGATATACATATAAGATTGGCTTAGGATGCCTGATCAGCCAATCAACATTGAGGAGACAGTTAAAGATTTAGAGAAATTTGAGACTGGTAATACTGATTTTATTTTTTTATTTCTTTTAATTCCTTTGATCTTTCTACTACACACTTTCTTCTTTTTTGATATACACATGAGATTGGCTTAGGATGCATGATTAGCCAATCAACATTGAGGAGACAGTTAAAGATTTAGAGAAATTTTAGAATGATAATACTAATTTTATTTTCTTATTTCTTTTAATTCCTTTATTCTTTCTACTACTCACTTTCTTCTTTTTTCTTCTAATTTTATTTCTTTTGTTCTTTTTTCTACTCACTTTCTTCTTATTTCTTTTAATTGTAATTTTATTTCTATGTTCATTTTACTACTTACTTTTTTTCTTATTTTCTTGGAAGAATTATTCTCAGTTGGCATTAGCCCTAATCTTGCATCATCAAGTGCCAACTAATTCTAGCTTTAATTGGCAATGATAATTGTTACTTTTAAAATATGAATTCAAAATAGTAACATCAGTTATTGTCCTTACATATTGCTAACCTTATTATCAGTAATTTTGCTTAACATTTTATTTTACTTTACATTTCAATAGTTCTACTTTTAATTTCTTTGCATTTATGTATCTCTAACTGTGACCACTACATATTATGCTTCATTAAGTGCCCATGGTGTTGTTGCTTTGCATTTTTCTCAACTTTTATTTGTTTGCATATTGTTGTGCTTGTGTTATGACCACTACATATTGTGCCTCAGTTTATTTAATGCATGTGGTATTGTTGCTCATGGGGGACTATGATGATGCTTCCACCTTAGTTATTTTTAACAGTAAAAATGCTTGCCTCAATTTCTTTAGTGACTAATTTTTTACCTGTTGCTGGAAATAAGAGTTTATTTTTTATGTGAAGTGAAATCTTAGCATTTGAGCCCCTTTTCTTACTATTTTAAATAGTTGTGATTATTTTCCAACCGAACCGACCATTCTGAAATTTTTGTTGCTGAGTGTTTAAAAGTTAAAGGCCTATATCTAATATTCTCATTTTGAACAATTGTTGAGTACTTTTAAAGTTAAAGTTTCTAAGTCTTTTAAAGTTATCATGCCAAGTTACTATTATTATTGATGTTGTTGGTTTTTTATTATTAAGGCTATTATAATACTTCCACCAAATTTGTATTGAGTCTTATAAAATGGTTACCTCTATTTATTTGGTGACGATTTATTTATTGTTGAAAATATAAAATGGCTTGCATTTGGTATATGACTTGATAACATGAAACTCTGATCCTCACCAAGTTGTGCATTTTACATATGGTCATATGCATTTACATATTTTGTTAAACTCTCAATATGTGATGATCAAACTAGATTTGATTCTTGCAACTTCATTGTTAATATCTTCTTGCATGACTTGTTTATATTTTTTTTGCAGGACTTGTCCATATAATTTTTGTGGAAGCAGTCCCTGACTCTGTCACATAGTGCCTTAACTTTATTTTTTTGTGGAAGTTTAATGTTATAGATTTATATACATGTAATTAATCATTTTTTAAGGCATTTTTTGTATTTAAAGAGACAATACATAGTTAAGAGTTCATACTTTGTATTTAAAGAGACAATACATAGTTAAGAGTTCATACTTAGGCATTTCATTGATTTTGTAACTTATTAGTATATGATATTATGTCTACTAAACTTAATTTATGTTTTTTACTATATAATTTTAAATTTTTATAGTATAAATCCAAAAAAACTAAGGCCCAGCCTATCATGGCCCAATCCAATATTTCGAACCGATTTTTTTAAAAAAATTTGGTCTTCTGATCCAACTGTCTTTCAATTATTTTCAGTTCAATTCAGTTCCATTTTAAGAGTTTCCAAAACTGATTGGTTTACAATTTTACCAATCCAAATCAAACTAACCGGCCCAATGCTTACCCCTAAAGGTTAGGTGTGAGCTATTTGGAAAACACCATCTTATCAATAATCTTGTTTGATAAGATTAGGGGTTTCAAAATCTTAATTTAGGGATAAATTAAGTAGAGTAGGATTGGTTATAATCTAAACCTCTATAAATTGATTGTGTCATGTGGGATTGATCTTCCTATTTTCTCTTTGATTCTTTTATTGTTCTTGCTTATCACCTCAAATAACTTTTAATTTTCTTTTAATCTATTAATTCTCTTTTAATTTAGCCAAATCCTTTTTATCTTCCCCTCTAGGGCTTTTTTATTAATTACTTACTAAATTTATTGGTTAATAATAAGAATTATAGGATTTAATTGTAAAAATCACAACTTATAGAACTTAAATTGTTATTATTCCTATAAATTATTATGTCATCTATACACCAAACACATTAATATAAATATAAGTAGAATGCAAATTCCACCTTATCAAATTTTTAATAGTAACAATAACCAATAATAGTTAAGAGCGCCAATAATCTATAACTAATAATGTCTCCCAGATAAATAAAGAAATAAATATATAAATAATATAAGTTGGAATAAAAAAGAAGTAATAATGATATACATCGCAGGCTACAATCCGCATAAAATTACAAGCTTCCCCACTTGTTAAAAAAGTTTATGGGCAAATACATAATTTCATGTGGGCGCGATGGAGTGTTATAAATCATTTCCCTAAAAAAAAGGGTTTTTTTAGCTGGGGAATAACATTATGGTCAAAAGCAGGCTGTGTTTGTTAAGTTAGTTAAATCGCGGGAGATCTGATAAAGTCTTGCTCCGTTTAAATAGCTACAAATCTCGTCATCTCTAGCTTTTAACAGTCTTTTGTCACGAATATCTCTCTTAATCTCACGCAGGAACAGAACAGTGGTCACTTGGGAAATAAATATAGAAATTCTTATCTTCACTGG
>CATIWO010897261.1:0-40494 GCA_949673435.1 Macaranga tanarius | reverse complement strand
AATTATAGTAAATAATATATATATATATATATATATATATATATATATATATATATATATATATATATATATATATATAAATATATAAGCATTGTCTGCACTCCTTTAGTTTTTGCTAGCATTCCTCTATACGATGATTGTACATCAATACCCCTGCGTTTAAGACCAATTATGCTGTATGGTTTGTTTGTTTGTTTTTTTTTCCTACCTTTTCTCCTTGATTGATTCTATTGGACTTTATTATTTATCTTTAAATTTTAAAATTATTTGTTCATCTGTGTAGGATTATGAAGCTAAATTAAATAATTTATTTTTCTCCATTTTATGCATGATAAAATAAATATTAAGTTATCTCAAAAATAAATAATTATTAAGTAACTAACTATATTATAAAGTGACAATTCTATAAATAGATACAAGAAATAAGTATGACTAATATATTTTTTAATATTAAAAATTTAAAATACATCTTTTTTGTAAATTTAAAAACATTATCGGTTGAAAAAATATAAAATAATATTATAACTCAAAATAGATTGACAATGTTCATATAAATGGTTGATTGATAAAATATCCTAATAAATTATAAATTTATTTTAGTTTTGATATAATATTCATTTGAATCATAAATATGGTTACTAAAATTTTAATTTTACTAGTGCAGTTCTATGGTTCATAATATTATTAGTATACTATTATGCTATTAAATACCTGTTTGTGCCCAAATATGAATTTTTAGACTTATAATTATAATTAAAGCCTAAAGTGAGTCCAATATTAAAATTCAGTCCATTTGATGTTACTTGGGAAGGAAAATTGTTGAGCCGGAGAAAGAAGCTTCTGGAGGTAATTAAAGATAGCAGGTTACAGGAAGAGCTTGGGGGGAATTAAAGCTAAAAGAATGTGAATCTTCTAGAAGATGCTGAAAAAATCAAGAATTGTGCTGACTATTTAGAATTGAAGACTTGGTGAAGAATTTAATTGTTAGCTTAGGAGAAAAGAAAAGAAAGTTTCAGAGGGAACTAGAGGAAACAAAGAATAGTTGAAGAGCTGAAGAAAATACAAGGGACACAGATTTTCTCGAGGTAATTATTGGCAAAATTATGAGACTCAACTTCTGTAGCAAGCTGCTGAAGAATTAAAGAGGCCTGAACTTCTGCACCAAGTACCTGGGCTATAAAAAGAAGGCAAGCAGCAATAACCAAGAACACAACCAATTCAATCAATAATCAATCAACAAATCAAGAATCAACACAACTAAATCAACAATCAATTATCAATTTTTAGTCATTTCTATAGCTTTCAGTAATTTTTGTACTCACTGTTGTTCAATACAATTTCAATTTCCTCAAGCTTATTCTTATTATTTCCAGCTTATTCTCATTACCTCAAGCTTATTTTCATCACCCCAGCGTATTTTATTACCTTTAGCAAATTTATTATTATCTTCAGCAAAATAATTTACTGTTTACAATCAATTACAAATTTCAAATCCTTTGGAGCTCAAATAAATTGTGGTAAAGGTGTTTGGGAATCCACAATTGTCTGAAAGAAGTCAGTATTCATCAAATTAGGAAATTAGTCTTCCCTGACATGCTCGCAAAATTCAATTGGCTAAAAATTGCACCAACAATACCAATTAATATTAATTTAATTATTTGAAATTCTTTTCAAATTTATGATTTGATTTTACAATTTAATTTTATGAACTTTCAAACAATTTTAAATTAAAATTTCAATTTTAAAAACCATATTTACAAATATAATTTAATATACATATTTTAAGAATACTCTTATTTCCGGTAGTAAAAAATAAATTTTATTGTAAATAAAAATATTAATTATTTATATTTTCTATCAAAGGATTGTAAGATGGAATTTGAATTTCCAACCTTAAAAAGTCTCACTTGAGGCATATACCAAATTACTAATAAGTGATCGATTAATTATTTGTATTTTTTTTAAAAAATTATAATATTTATTCAAATTAATAATTATAAATCTCAAGAATTGTAAAATATTAAAAATAAAATTAAAATTTTTAAATTCAAAAATTTATCCCTTAGATAATTTTAAAAATTCAAAACAAATTATAGATAAACTATGTACATTTTAATGTAGTGTTAGATTTTTTTTTCTTTTAAGAAAAAATACATTAATTTGATTCAATTTGTGTTATGTATTACATTATTATAGATAAAAAATGTGAATTTAATCATATTAATGATAAATTATAATAGTAAAATACAATTTAAAATTTTAATCAATAATAATATAACTTATTTAAAAAAATATTAAAACAATCAAGTTAAAAAAAGAATAAAATATGAAAATAAAACTAAATTAAAAATGTGTTTGTGGATGAGTTTTTTTTTGTCGTGAAGAAAGAAAAAAAATGGAAAAACAATGCACATATGAAAATGAGAGATAAGAGCATTATAGTACAATTTTATAATAGTGGAGTGGAAGCAAACTTTGAAGGAGTGAACATCTTAAAATCACTTGTGTCTTGCTTGTTTCCTTAATCTCCTTTTGTCCTTGTTCATTGACTTAACTCTCTTTTAATTGTCTTCAAATTTCTTAATCTCTCCTTAAAACAACTCAAAATCTCTATTCACCCCCTAAGGATTTTTCAATTAGTATTCCACTCTATGGATTTGATTAGCTATACATCAACATTGTAGTTTATTCTTTTAAAAGATTTAGAATTTTTCTCTTAAAAATTACAATTTAGTCCAAATTGTTCGTTTTGAAATTTTATATAATTATTGAAACTTTGACTATTATTTATTCTTTTGACTAATATAATATTGTTAGAATTTTTAACGGAAGGGGTATATAATTAACATAATTAAAACATAAGGGCATTTTAATTGATTTTTAAAAATCCAGGGACGAAATAGTAATTTTGGACAAACTTAAGGAGCGTTAGTAAATTACCTAAATATCAATATATATAGCATAAGTTCAAAGCCAATGTAATATAATTATATGTCTGATAATTTCTCATAATATTACATGATCTTTTTGTAACCATCATTTAAGGTTTATATAGGAAAATGGATCTTTAGTAAAACGTTTAACTTATAGGTTTAAGTTTACTTATGATCTTAAATTAAGTTGACATCATCTATATTCAAAACATATCATATTCCAAATAAATATTCTAGATGTCTTTATTGATATTTCAAAGTTTTTGTAAGGTAAAACTAGGTTAGGGTTTACCTTGGTCTTTTAAAAATTCAAAACAAGCTTAAACAAAGAAGGAAAAAGAGTTTTAAGGTGGCACAAATCAAACTGACACGGAAACAATGTAAAATATCTATACAAGTCTCAAGAAGTTACCTTTATGATTTGATAAAAATCAGTGTTCAAATTCTCAATCAAGCACTTTTTATTTATTAAGAAAGTTTAGAAAGAGGACAACTTTTAGTTCTTCCTTTGGTGTTGTCCTTACACTTTTAGTTTAAGCTTGCTTACACTCAAAAATCTTCATAATATTTTTTTAAGGTAAAACTAGGTTAGGGTTTACCTTGGTCTTTTAAAAATTCAAAATAAGCTTAAACAAAGAAGGAAAAAGAGTTTTAAGGTGGCACAACCTCAAAATGACACGGAAACAATGTAAAATATTTATAAAAGTCTCAAGAAGTGACCTTCATGATTTGATAGAAATCAGTGTTCAAATGCTCAATCAAGCACTTTTTATTTATTAAGAAAGTTTAGAAAGAGGACAACCTTTAGTTCTTCTTTTGGTGTTGCCCTTACACTTTTAGTTTAAGCTTGCTTACACTAAAAAATCTTCATAATGTACTCCTAAAAATCATCGACGAGTCCCATTTCAAATTATGATGACATGTAAGCTTAATGCCTCTTTAATTTCTTGTTTTGAGTGTGATAAAGTGTCACATCTTTGTCCTTGAAACTTTGATTGATATAATTTAAGATTTATTTAATTAAACATAATTAAGTATTATTTTGGGTTAAATTGATAATGAAAGGTATAATTATAATAAATTAAGTTACAGAAATATGAAATTAAAAGAAATTAAAGTATAACAAGGATCAAATTAAAAGAGCAATACTTAGTGTGATGCCCCCTCTCGTCAACATACATGAAATCACAAGATTAAAGCATACTTTATATTGGAAAGCTGAATAAAATAAAAACTTTATATACAACAAGGAATTAAGTTACAATTACATTGTAAACTTTCTCACAACCCATTACTACAAAAGGTTATGATCAAGCCAATGGACTAAGATGCACAATGCGGTCCTTGAACCTATGCATGGGGTATTCGTCACTGGCCTACCTGAGAAATGCCTATAAATACCGAACAATGTAAATTCAGGATCTTCTACAATAATTCCTGAAAAATAACAATTTGCAAAGGGATGAGCTTGCGACTCAATAAGTAATATCTAATATAAGTATACTCTAACTTCTCAATAACTAATTAATACAAAATAACAAGAATAAATAAATATATGAACTACACAGACATGTGTCTTCCCGTATAGTTCTCTGGACCAAAAACATAATCGATACACGGTTTGAAACACAGCCATGTTTCGACCTGTATATCTCACTGCCAATCTTGTTATAACCAAACACGGTCATGGACAAGCCGTGTCTCTGCCCGTGTATTTCTCTTCCTAAATTTCAGCATGTTTACATGGTCAAGAACACGCCCGTGTTCTTTCCCGTGTATTTCTTTGGACAAAAATGTCACCTTAGACACGCCCGTGTCTTATCACCGGCTCGAGATACGCCAGTGTCTCAGCCTGTGTTCATCACATGATATCAACATTTACAAAATTCCAAGTGGCTCAAACCACTCCATAACTCACTATCAAACACTGGCAAGCTATCAAATAATAAATCATTCATATGTGTGCATAAATATAAGTCGACACATATTCATTTCATCGCAATCATATTTCAATATCTCACAATATTCACCCGGCTCATCCTTACCACTTATGATATATTCTCGTATACCATTATTTCATAAATTCATTCACATTGGCTTGCCAATTTTCCACCCAGCTCATGTGTCACTTTACATATACTATTCCACCCGGCTTATGTGTCACTTTACACATACTATTCCACCCAGCTCATATCTCACTTCACACACATTAAGCTCCGCCCGGCTCATAACTCACTTCACAAACACTTTCAACATCTGATTTATATATATATTAATTCATCAATATGTTACTTCTTCTAAGTAACATCAACCATTTCAAATCAATTCACAATAATTATACACATAACTCAACGGTAATATTAATACCGTCATAAATTTGCATAAGCATAAATATCTTAACATAAATAGAGAATTCTAGGTATAATTATATTAGTAACTACTTACAAAAAGCTTCCCAACTTAGAGTGCAACGACTCCTCTAGTGGGCTCCGCTTCCACCGGCTTCCGGCTCACCTATCATTTGTTCACAATTCAATCTTATGAATATATATCTTATTCATCCAATATATGTATTCAAATATACACATACATAATCCTCTAAACCTCTAACCATCACCATATAGGCAATATACAAGAATCACATAACCAATCACATACTCTGTTTTTAGTATACTTAATGCATGATGTTCATGTTGCTCTTAACAATCACACACACATCTAAAAATCACCAATTTTACACCAACTTAACACACATGAGTCTACTTTCAAAATCAATTAAAATCACTTAATTATCATATGTAGAGAATTACTTATGGTAAAATAGGTAAGAATAGGTCACACAATATGCATAAAAGAGCAATCAAATGTCTAGTCCAATTTGACCATCCAAACAACAAATTTTGCTCAAACACAAAGCTTGAGACTTTTAGAGAACTCTCTAAAGTTTCTCCAGCATTAAACAAAACAAGATTTGGAGCTCTATAGCTCGAGTTATGACAAAAACACGGAGGTTAAAATTCTAGCAAAAATAGAGCACGAAATCCACACCCTCAAAATCAAATATAACTCAATAAAAAACACAACTAGCTTACCAAATGATGTTCTTGAACCTTAAAGGTTGTTAATTACAGCTCTAGCTTTGAATTCCATAGCCACACTCTCTCTCTCTCTCTCCCCAAATCCCTAGATTTCTTTGAATATAATTAAGTGCAACTCACCCCTCTTTCTCAACAACTTCTTCATGCAATAAATGCCAATTCATGTTGGAGAGGAAGAAGATAGAGGCCAATATTATGATATTTATAACAAAATATCCATTTTGCTCCTTAATGAATTGCCACTCTTCCCATCTAGCCTTAAAACTTATAAATGCATCACTCTAGTCCCTACTACCTTACTCTTATCCCTAACCAACACTCAAAATCTATTTTCATGATATCTCACCCTCACCACAAGCTCCAATGGTTCACATATTATTCAACAAGGAATTATTCACAATATGCTTGAAATTCATATGCTTCGTGCCTAATGAGTTTTAACGCATCAAGTACACTCTTAATAAGTAATATATAATGAAATGCATAAAATTGCATGCCCCTACTTTGTAGGCATTACAATTCTCCCCTCTTAATAAAATTTCATCCCCAAAATTTAATAACTCACCATCTTCCGGAAAAAGATAAGGATACTTCTGTCTCATATTTTCCTCTACTTCCCACATTGCTTC
The DNA here is from genome assembly GCA_949673435.1 of Macaranga tanarius. NCBI lineage: Eukaryota > Viridiplantae > Streptophyta > Magnoliopsida > Malpighiales > Euphorbiaceae > Macaranga > Macaranga tanarius. The sequence continues at coordinate 33,834 of CATIWO010897261.1, read as the reverse complement.
CCTTGGTGTATGATAACTCCATTTAACTTTCACCATCAGAATTTCTTTATTTCTTAATTGCTTCACTCGTCGATCTAATATTTCCACTAGTTCTTCCATGTAAGTCAACTTCTCAGAGATTTTTATCTCCGGTTCTTGCACAATGTGACTCGGATCTGATCGATATCTTCTCAACATCGACACGTGGAATACATTATGAATAGAAGATAATTCAATTGGCAATGCCAATCTATAACCCAACGGCCCAATCTTCTCGATAATTTCATATGGTCCAACATATCGTGGACTCAATTTCCCTTACTTGTCAAACCTCAAAATCCCTCTCCATGGAGATACTTTTAAGAAAACTTTCTCTCCCACTTGGTAGTCCATTTCCCTCCGGTGTTGGTCCACATAACTTTTTTGTCGATCTTGGGCTGCTTTTAAACACCTTTTAAATATTTGTATCTTATCCATCATTTCTTGAATCAATTCAGGTCCCTCAAGTTACCTCAATCCTTCTACATCCCAACATACCGGACTTCGACATGTTCTTCCATATAAAGCTTTATAAGGAGCCATACCAATACTGGAATGAAAACCATTATTGTACGCAAATTGCATCAATGGTAGATGATCATCCCAATTCCTTTTGAACTCAAGTGCACATGCCCTCATCATGTCCTCCAAAGTCTGAATGGTTCTTTCAGACTGTCCATCCGTTTGAGGATGAAATGCCGTGCTAAAATGCAACTTAGTCCCCAAAGCTCCTTATAAGCTATCCCAAAAATGGGATGTAAATCATGGATCCCTATCCGAAATAATAGACAATGGTACACCGTGTAATCTCACTATCTCTGATACATACAAAGCAGCTAGCTTGTCCATTGGATCAATCTATTGCATTGGTAAAAAATGTGCAGACTTGGTAAGTCTATCAACTATTACCCAAATTATGTTATGTTTCCAAAAGGTTCGAGGTAATCCCATAACAAAATCCATTGTTATCTTCTCCTATTTCCACTCGGGAATCGTCAAAGGTTGTAATTTACCTGTAGGTGCTTGATGTTCAACTTTCACTTGCTGACAAGTCAAACATTTTACCATAAACTCTGCTACATCCTTCCTCATTGTCGGCCACCAATAAAAAGGTTTAATGTTCCGGTACATCTTGCTACTTCCTAGGTGCATTGTATAAGGTGCATTATAGGCTTCATCCATAATGTGCTTCCTCAAGTCACCAACGTTAGGTACACACACACGGTCTTTAATCATCATTGCACCATCCTCTCGAATAGCAAATTGTCTGTTTCTTCCCGATTCCACTTTCCCTTTCATCTTTTGTAAATAAGAATCTTCCATTTGTGCTTTTTTGATTTGATCTCCTATCGTGGGTTTAACTTGCAATGTCGCCAACAAATGATCCTCTTTAACATCTACTAAAACATTTATAGCTCGAAGAGCTACTAAATTTTTGGTATTGTACTTAACCATTTCCGCACCTTGTTCCACTATTTTCTAACTCAAAGCATCTGCTACCACATTTGCCTTACCTGGATGGTAGTTAATGGTACAATCATAGTCTTTTAATAATTCCATCCACCTTCACTACCTCACATTCAATTCCTTTTATGTAGAAATGTACTTCAAACTCTTGTGATCGGTGAATATTTGAAATGTCTCACCATAAAGATAATGTATCTAGATCTTCAAGGCATGTACAATTGCAACCAATTCCAAATCGTGCGTAGGATAGTTGACTTCATGGTTTCGTAGTTGCCTTGAAGCATACGCTATCACCTTTCCATTTTGCATTAACACGCATCCCAATCCTTGCTTAGAAGCATCTGTGTAAACTATAAAACCTCCCTCTTCAGTTAGTAATGCCAAAATAGGAGCGGTAGTGTCTTCTTTAACTCTTCAAAACTACTTTGGCACTTTTCTGTCCACTGAAAAGGTATGTTCTTCCTCAATAAATTAGTCAACGGTCTCGTAATTATAGAAAAATTCTTCATACACCTCCAGTAATATCCTGCTAATCCCAAAAAACTTCAAACCTCAGTCACACTATGAGGTGGTTCCCACTCCATCACTGTTTTAATTTTAGATTGATTCGGTTGAACACCATTCTCCGAGACCACATGTCCCAGAAAAGCTATTTCTTTCATCCAAAACTCACACTTGGAGAATTTAGCATATAACAGTTTTTCTCACAAAATCTGTAGTGTTATCTGAAGATGCTACTCATGCTCCTCTTGACTTGGTGAATAAATCAATATATCATCGATAAAAATAATTATAAACTGATCCAAGTACCATTGAAACATCTTATTCATCAAGGACATAAACACAGCTAAAGCATTAGTTAGTCTGAACGGCAATATCATAAATTCATAGTGACCATATCTCATTCTGAATGCCGTTTTAGGAATAGATGACTCACCCACTCTAAGTTGCCAGTATCCCGATCTTAAGTCAATTTTTGAAAACACCTTGGGTCCCTTCAGCTGATCAAGCAAATCATCAATTCTTGGCAATGGATACTTGTTTTTCACAGTTATTTTATTCAGTTGCCTATAATCGATGCACAACCTCATACTTCCATCATTCTTCCTCACAAATAAGATTGGTGCTCCCTACGGTGAAATACTTGGTCGAATGAATCCCTTCTCTAACAATTCTTCTAGTTATTTCTTTAACTCATTTAACTCTAGTAGGGCCATTCTATATGGTGCAATAGAAATAGGTGCTTCCCCTGAAACTGTTTCAATCTTAAAGTCCACTTCTCTATATGGTGGTAATCCCGGTAACTCATTTAAAAAAAAGTTCGGAAAGTCTCTAATTACTGATACTTCTATCACCTCGGTACTAACTTTTGTTGTATCAATTATGGTAGCTAGGTAGGCATCACACCCTTCCCTTATCAATCAGAAAGCTGTGACTGCTGAGATCAAACAAGGCGGAATTATTTTTCTTTTCCCCACAATCACTATTTTTCTTTGCCTCGATATACTCATAACCACCTCTTTCGTTTGACAATCTACTACAACGTGATACTTTGATAACCAATCCATTTCTAAAATCACATCAAAATCCTGTAATTGTATAATAATTAAGTTCACGTGCATAGTGACACCATCTACAATAATTGGACAATTCCTCATTATTATACTCACGCTCACAACACCCCCAGTAGGCATAAAGACACACACATCATACCCTAATGGTTCAATAATGCCATTTATATATGATATAAAATCATAAGAAATAAATGAACACGTAGACCCAGGGTCAATTAATACATGTGCATCTTGATCAAATATAGGGAAAACACCGGTGACAACATCTGGTGCTGCAGGAGCTTCCTGTCAGGTAATGGCATACACCTGAGCTTGTCTCTATAGTTTTCCTACCACTCCCGATTGAGTGATAGTGCCCACTCCTCCTCCATGGTTACCCTTGCCTCTTCCTCAGCCAATGGTCACTTATGACACATTCTATCCCATACTACTTTGTTCCATAGCTTGAGGTTGATCCACGCCTCTCCTCAAAGGACAATCTCTGATAAAATGCCCCGACTGACTACAGGTAATAGCATACATTAGGCCTTGGTCCCCAGCACTCGCCCGTATGCACTCTATCGCATCTAGAACAAGCTAAAGAGAAAGTACTTTTTATTGACATAGTTGAGCCCCTTCTACTTTCAAAACCTCCAGAGTCTCTACTATAGGACCTTCTCCCTGTCCTACCGGACTAACTCATACTATGCCCTCTGAATCCACCTCTGAAAGATCCAGATCCAGAACCTCTAAAGGATGAGGCACCACCTGCTCGAAATGGCGTAGTAAATGTTCCGGTGACTCTCTTTCTTTTTGCTTCCAAGGTGGTTCTCTCCACTATTGGTTCTTTAGCCCAAATTGCAGTCTCTAGCAATTCTCTATATAATTGAGGCTTCACCACCAGCTTCTCTCAAATTTCTAACTTTAGCCCCCTCTCAAATTTATCTCTCTTTGATTCATCAGTAGCCACCTCTTCCGGAGCATATCTAGATAATCTTATGAATTGCACCTCATAATGTGTAACCGAGAGGTCATTCTATTGAAGTTCAAGAAATTGAACCTTCTTCTTATTCCGATATACCGCATGTGCATACTTTTCTGTAAACTCTCTCAAGAACTCAACCCAAGTTACCCTCATGGGTATGTCATGGCTCCCTGGCACTGTTTCCTACCAATCCCATGTATTTTGTTAAAATAGGGATACTGTATAACTGACTCTCTTCTCGATTGTGCAATCAAACTGATCCAAGATTCTCTCAGTACTCCGGAGCCACTGCTGAATCCGTAGTGCCTATGAAAACATTAGCACCTTGCTTCAGTATCTTCTCAAAATTCTCATCTAATATACTTTCTGTTTGCTTCACTTCTCTCATCATTTGTACAAACTCCCTCATAAAAGGATTTTCAGTCATTTGTGGAGCCTGCAATCTCTCATGTTCATTCAATGTGGGTATATTTGTAAGACCATGCACAGACTCTGAGGACTCTTCGGGGCCAGTGTGATGTGCATTATGCTCTTCCATCCTACAATATGTGTTTTTAAACAAATATTAATCATATACATTTCTCATAATCTACACCTCATGATATAAAATATATATGCAATATGCTTTTATGTCTCATAAATCTAATTCCTGCTCTGATACCACTAAATGTGACGCCCCCTCTTGTCAACATACATGAAATTATAAGATTAAAGCATACTCTATATCGGAAAGCTGAATAGAATAAAAAATTTATATACAATAAGGACTTAAGTTACAATTACATTGTAACCTTTCTCACAACCCATTACAATAAAATGTTATGATCAAGCCAATGGACTAAGATGCATAATGCGGTCCTTGAACCTATGCATGAGGTATTCGTCACTGGCCCACTTAAGAAATGCCTATAAACACCTAACAATGCAAATTCAGGATCTTCTACAATAATTCCTGAAAAACAACAATTTGCAAAGGGATGAGCTTGTGACTCAATAAGTAATATCTAATATAGGCATACTCTAACTTCTTAAGAACTAATTAACATAAAATAATAAGAATAAATAAATATATGTACTACACGGGCATGTGTCTTCCCGTGTAGTTCTCTGAACCAAAAACATAATCAATACATGGTCTAAAACACGGCCGTGTTTCGACTCGTGTATCTCATTGCCAATCTTGTTATCACCAAACACGGTCATAGACAAGCTGTGTCTCTACCCAAGTTTTGGTATGTTTACATGGTCAAGAATTCGCCCGTGTTCTTTCCCGTATATTTCTCAGGACAAAAATATCACCTTAGACACGTCCGTGTCTTATCACCCGGCTCGAGACACGCCCGTGTCTCAGCCTGTGTTCATCACCTGATATCAACATTTACAAAATTCCAAGTGGCCCAAACCACTCCATAACTCACTATCAAACACTGGCAAGCTATCAAATAATAAATCATTCATATGTGTGCATAAATATAAGTCGACACATATTCATTTCATCGCAATCATATTTCAACATCTCACAATATTCACCCGACTCATCCTCACCACTTATGATATATTCTCGTATACCATTATTTCATAAATTCATTCACATTGGCTTGCTAATTTTCCACCCGGCTCGTGTCTCACTTTACACACATTATTCCACTCAACTCATATCTCACTTCACACACATTAAACTCCACCGGGCTCATAACTCACTTCACACATACTTTCAACATCTCATTTATATATATTAATTCATCACCATGTTACTTCTTTTAAGTAACGTCAACCATTTTAAATTAATTCAAAATAATTATACACATAACTCAACGGTAATATTAATACCGTCATAAATTCGTATAAACATAAATATCTTAATATAAATAGAGAATTCCAAGTATAATTATATTAGTAACTACTTACAAAAAGCTTCCCAACTTAGAGTGCAACGACTCCTCTAGTGGGCTCCGCTTCCACCGGCTTCCGGCTCGCCTATTATTTATTCACAATTCAATCTTATAAATATATATCTTATTCATCCAATATATGTATTCAGACATACACATATATAATCCTCTAAACCTCTAACCATCACCATATAGGCAATATACAAGAATCATATAACCAATCACATACTCTGTTTTTAGCATGTTTAATGCATGATGTTCATGTTGCTCTCAATAATCACACACACATTTAAAAATCACCAATTTTACACCAACTCAACACACTTGAGTCTACTTTCAAAATCAATTAAAATCACTCAATTATCAGATGTAGAGAATTACTTATGGTAAAATAGGTAAGAATAGGTCACACAGTATGCATAAAAGAGCAATCAAATGTCTGGTCCAATTTGACCATTCAAACAGCAAATTTTGCTCAAACACAAAGCTTGAGACTTTTAGAGAACTCTCTAAAGTTTCTCCAGCATTAAACAAAATAAGATTTAGAGCTCTATAGCTCGAGTTATAACAAAAACACGGAGGTTGAAATTCTAGTAAAAACAGAGCACGAAATCCACACCCTCAAAATCAAACATAACTCAATCAAAAACACAACTAGCTTACCAAATGATGTTCTTGAACCTTAAAGGTTGTTAATTATAGCTCTAGCTCTGAATTCCATAGCCAATCCACACACTCTCTCTTCCCAAATCCCTATATTTCTTTGAAGATAATTAAGTGCAACTCGCCCCTCTTTCACAACTTCTTCATGCAATAAATGCCAATTCATGTTGGAGAGGAAGAAGATAGAGGCAAATATTATGATATTTATAACCAAATATCCATTTTACTCCTTAATGAATTGCCACTCTTCCCATCTAGCCTTAAAACTTATAAATGCATCACTTTAGTCCCTTCCACCTTACTCTTAGCCTTAACCAATACTCAAAATCTATTTCGACGATATCTCACCCTCACTACAAGCTCCAATGGTTCACATATGATTTAATAAGGAATTATTCACAATATGCTTGAAATTTATATGCTTCATGCCTAATGAGTTTTAACGCATCAAGTACACTCTTAACAAGTAATATATAATGAAATGCATAAAATTGCATACCCCTACTTTGCAGGTGTTACACTTAGAGAAGGATTTAAGTTTAAGAGGAAAGGAAAGTGAGGAGTAAATTTATATATAGAAAGTAGCATTAAAAAATGCAAAGGAGGAGAAGAAGAAAGCAAAAGCTTTTTAATTATCAAAGCTAGGTGAAAGAAGTAAGCTACAGTGAGAGAAAAAGATCAAGGATAGAAGCTAGGGTTTTTCATTATTAGAATTTGCAGTAAAGAAGGTAAGATCTTAGCTTCATATTGCATTTTATTCAAAAATTAAAGTATTTCAAGTTGTGTTCTTGAAAAAAAAAATCTTGAAATTTTGGTTGATCATAGGTGATCAACAAGTTGGAGGAAAAATTTAAAGCTTCTTCTTTTGCTGGAATTTTTGTGAGTGAACTTTCTATTACGTTCTCCTTCTTATAATTCAAATTCTCTTATTGAAATATTGGTCTTTTAGTTCTTGACTTTGAATTCTAAAAGTATGAAAAATGCATCAAATTAAAGATATAAATATGTAAAAATAAGTAAAATATGTATTGGAATGAGTTCTAAAATGTTTTAGTTAAAAATATATTGATTTTGGATTTAAATATTGTTATTTCGAGTGTAGAATGCCTTTACTGGTTGATCAGGCGATGCCTAATTGATTTGGTAGCACCTCAGGGTGCTGAGTTGACGCCTTAGTACATTGAGGAAGCGCCTCATGAAGGGAGATTCATAGCAACCAAATGGATTTAGTAAAATTTTAAAATTTTAACCACACGCAACTCTTACACGAATACTAGAATGTCATGTAGCCCAAGATCACATCACAAGAATATTTATATGACTTAAAAGATGCATTAATGGACAATATTTTAAAACAACAAACAACACAAAGCATTACAAGTCTAGAGATTAGTATCTAAGAGTTTAGTAATACTTACAAACCCTAGAGAGTGTATCACGCTTGATAAGCTTTAGGTTGTTGTGATCTACAGGCTCTAAGCTTCCCAAATGTGAAGCTTCTAGCTTGAAACACACAAGTTGCTCCAATGAGATTTCAAGGATGATGGAAAACTACCCATAAGCCTCTCTTCTTAAAGATGACCTAAAATACTGACTAGAATGCCTCCAAACTTGAATGTATAGGACTTTGTAGCAACCTCCAATGGATGTCAATGATGGATATATATTTATATAATTCTTGTATAATAATGGCCTTTTGCTTAAGAGCTCACAACACTTATGTTTTTGTTACTCTTTACACTTAGATCAAAAAGAAAGAAGAAGGTGATATCTCAACTCATCAGAATTCTCTCTATTTTTCTCTCAATAGTGTAAGAATAATAAAAAAAACTCTCTAATGTGCATTTTTTTGTTTCTACAAAAATCACTAACTTAATGACATGTATATGAGACACTCAAGCTTTATGCATGTGTGAGTTTGAGTATCTTATACTTAAGTTATATGCATGTGTGCTTTTTAGTGTCTTACACTCTACCTATATGCATGCATAGCTTTTTACTTAGGTGGCTTTAAATAAGTGGGATTTGTTTGGTTATAAGAATAACCTTAGCCTTTGACTTTAATAACTTTTAATGAGTTGGGCTAAGGTCTTGAACTTCTTTAACTCTTAAACAAGGCCCATATATATACCAAACTAATTAAGATAACTCATGGGTTTATTTAACTCTTAAATAAAGCCCAAATCTTATCCATCATATTTAATACTTATGGTCCCTCTCATGGCCCATATCCATACTATAATTATAGGTAAATATTAATTTAGTCCTTAAACTTAATATCACATATTAAATTAAGTTCAAATTAATATTTAATTAATTACAATTAGTCCTAACTTTTGATTTAGATTTTGGCATATGCTAGATCCCCGCACATGAGCAAATTCAATTCAATTAATTTAATTAATTAATAAAAATCCTTAATTAACAATTAAATTAATAATTATCATCATTGGTGAAACTCTTATGTGTGTGACTTACTAAGTTCAAGTGTAATTGGCAATAGGAAATAATATTAACATTTAATGTTATGGAAATACCTTTTCCATGCTAAATGTAAAAATCCAAATTAATCAGATTTAGTTCCCACAAGTCGTAAGTGACCCATAGCATAGATTTTATGACTATCCAATTAAAAATGAATGCTTTCCATAGATCCACAAGAACCACATAACATAATTACCATGCACTAAATGTCTCTTCATCATAAGATCCCGATATTGGCTAGAGTCATGGTTTAGTTAAATTCTAATTGCCTCAATCATATGGTCTCATCTTCAGTTCAATTCTTGATAAAACATGAGTACTACTAGAAACTCTTTTCTAGTACCAAAACGCTTTTTGGGACATAAAAACCTAACTCAATTGACCAAATATAAAAACATGGCTTACCTAATTGATGCTCAAACCACTTATAGATCTTCAAAAGCTCCCCAAAATAATTGTTAGATATGTAGAGAATTTATCAAAATCTCCCAAGCCTCTCAAAACCCTCTCTTATTCTCTACCTCTAAATCCAGTTTGACCTAGCTAGGTACTTATTTATCAAGAATAACTTAAATAGCATGGGATCTTATCTTGGTTCACTCTAGGTAATGAATTCTATCTTGGTCGATCACTTATCCATATATATAATTGACTAGAGCCATCACACTCCATATACCCATACATGACTAGCACATGTATATAAGCAGTAACAAACTCTAACCAACCATATATGGATGACCGTGTCGCCTGAGGTCAAAGGACCATATGCACCATTATGTCCAAGATTGTGATTGTTGACAAAAGTAAATTTCCATGCAATCATATATCTGATAACACAGCTCGATCCGCCCATTACATGAGTATCCATATGTCTATTCTGATATCTTATATTAAGTAGCATGAGACTCACTACCTTCCATTATCGATATCACATACCGATCAAGGAAAATAGATAGAAGTGATAGTCTGCGGATTAATACTACCCTTATATTAATCTAATGACTATGAACATTTATAATGAGTTTGTCACTCATATTATCAACTCTTCATAATAAACTCATATAATGTAATACTAAATGGTAAATATTCAAATAAGCTTAATACTTAATTTAAATGAATATTATTTTATTGCCAGTAGGGATAAAAGTACAATGTCATCATATAAGAATGGTACTAGGGCACATTTATACTAACAATCTCCCATTTGTACTAGCATCATTCACTATAATATCTAAGACTCGTCTTCTCAATATGCTGGTCTAACTGCAGTTGAGTGAGCGCTTTAGTTAGTGGATCAGCCATATTATCGACTGAAGCTAGGGGTGTGCATTCAGTTGGTTTTGAGGTATTTTTCTGACCTAACTGAAATAACTAAACCTAAAGAAATCAGAACCAAACTGAACTGAAATAGGTCCAAAACCGAACTGAACCAAAATTTTTGGGTAGAAAACCACCCAAAAATTCTAAAAATATTGATTATTTTTATATTTTTATATTAAATTTGTATATATTTTTAACAAAATATTTAGAAAAATAAAAATAAAAATAAAAAATTGGTTATTTTGGTTATCTCGGTTAACCAAAATTTTTTATATAAAATCGAACTGAACTAAATTTTAGTTCAGTTCGGTTCTAAAAATTCAAAAATTCTAAAAGTGCAAATTAAACCGAACTGAATAGTGTCGATTCGGTTTTTGGTTCGGCCATTTCGGAGGGCGTGAACACCCCTAACTGAAGCTACCTTTTTCATGAGCACATCACCCTTTCCTAAGTTCCCGAATAATATGATAGCACCTTTCTATGTGTTTAGATTTCTAATGAAACCTCAGTTCCTTTGCCAAAGTAATGACTTCATTATTGTCGTAGAAGAGAGGGACTGCTGACTCAATGGAAGAAACAACTCCTAGTTCAGTGATGAAATTCTGTATCTAAGCAGCTTTCTTAGCAGCATTCGATGTGGCTATATACTTGGCCTCTATAGTGGAATCAACAGTGATACTCTACTTAGAACTCTTCCAGCTCACTGTACCTCCATGACAGGTGACTACAAACCTAGAGATACACTTTCTATCATCTATATCCAACTGAAAGTCAGAATCTATGAAACCTACAAGCTGTAAGTCACCTCCTCTATAAGTCAAGACTAAATCCTTAGTCCTTCTTAAGTACTTAAGGATAACCCTAACCGTCACCCAATGCTTCAAGCCTAGGTTAGATTAAAGCTTGCTAGTCACACTAACAGTATAGGCAATATCTAGCCTAGTACATAAAAAGGCATACATTATGCTTCCTATAGCTGAAGCATAATGAACCTTGGCCATTTCCTCCATCTCCTTAGGTGTCTTGGGCAACATCGCCTTGGATAGGTGGATACCATGTATAAATGGTAACAATTCTCTCTTGAAATCAAGTATGTTAAACCTCTTCAACACCTTTTCTAAGTAAAGACTTTGGGATAATCCTATTATTCTTTTTAATCTATCTCTATAGACTCGAATTCTAAGAATATTAGTGGCTTCCCCTAAGTCTTTCTTAAAAAGGTCTTAGACAACCACATTTTACAATAGTAAGCATACCGATATCATTACCAATCAATAGAATGTCATCCATATATAAGACTATGAAAGTGAGTTGACTATTAAGGAATGTGGTTTTGAAGATCTCTTCCTCAACATAACCCTTATGAGCCATCCTCAGATTCAAAATCCTTAAGTTTCTCAATGAAGATCTCTTCCTTAAAATAACCATTAAGGAATGTGGTTTTGACATCTATTTTCCAAACCTCGTAATCATAGTGTGTGGCTATAGCAAGAAAAATCCGAATGAATTTAGGCATGGCTACAAGCGAAAAAGTTTCCTCATAGTCAACCCCTTTCCTTTGGCGAAACCCTTTTATTACAAGCCTAGCTTTATAGGTATCAACCTTCCCATCTGTATCAATCTTTCTCTTGAAGATTTATTTACATCATATAGGTACTATACCTTCAAAAGGATTAACAAGTATCCAGACTTGGTTTGCATACATGGAATCCATTTCAACTTTCATTGCTTCAAGTCATCTTGAAGAATCTTTATCTCATAAAGGTTCTTCATAATTAGTAGTATCATCAACATGATTGCTTACTTCATGAACATGAAACTCTTGCACATCATGGAGAAAACCGTATCTCTCTAGTGAATAAGATACCCTACTAGTCCTTCTAGGAGTTGGTGTGATGAAACCTTCAATTGGAATAGGCTCTTGGGGTTAATTAATTTCTATTTGATCAATTTGTTAGGCTTTCTTAGATGACTCCTCATCTAACATTATCTTTCTTCCTTTTCCACCTTTCTTAAGAAACTCTTTCTCAAGAAATATAGTATCTCTACTTACAACAATAACTTATTCAACAGGAAGATAAAAGCAATATCCTAAACTATCTTTAGGATATCTAACAAACCTTCCTTTAATCTATTTTACATCCAAGTTGTTTGATTTTAACCTTTTGATAAAGGCCGGGCATCCCTAAATCTTAATATACTTAAGACTTAGCGCCCTACCATGCCATATCTCATATGGTGTAGTAGAAACAGACTTGGATGGAACATGATTAAGGATATAAGAGGTCATATGAAGTGCATAAGCCTAAAGTGAAATAGAAAGATCAGTGAAGCTTATCATTGAATGTACCATATCTAATAAAGTATAATTTTACCTCTCGGATACACCATTTAATTGTGGTGTTCTTAGCGGTGTTAATTGTGACATAATGGCATGTTCTTTAAGGAATTCAACGAATTTGGTACTTAAGTGTTCACCTCCTTGATCCGATCAAAGAATTTTAATACTTTTTCCAGTTTATTTTTCTATTTAGACCTTAAATTCTTTAAACTTTTCAAAGGATTCACTCTTGTTCTTTATAAGAAATAAGTGCCCAAATCTAGATAGATCATCTATAAAAGTTATGAAATAGTAGAAACCACCTCTAGCTATTTCTCCAAATGGCCCACATACATCTCTATATATGATTTCCAATATATTCTTGTCCTTTTCCATTTTTCCAAAAAATGGCAGTCTAGTCATTTTGCCTTGAAGACATGCCTCACAAGTTGAATTAGATGCGAACTTCAGATTTCTCAAGATTCCTATCTTTTTCAACTTTGTGATCCTATCCTCCATAATATAACATAACCTTGAGTGCCATAAATATTTTGAATTAAAGGCATTTTCAATTAGCAAAGTATTTACAATATTTAGGGGCCCAGTGTTATTGGACATATTATCAACATAATATAAACTATGTATTAAATAACCCATGCTTACTAATTTATTTTCAAAATAAATATCACATACATCTCTACCAAAATGGAATTCATAACCCCCACTAGTCAAGCTAAAGATAGAGATAATATTCTTATAGACATGAGGTATATATATTACATCCTCCAATAACAAAACATGATTATATAAATCAACAAAGGTAGATCCTATAGCTTTGACTGCAATACTTTCTCAATCTCCAAGCTTTAAGGCCACCTTATTAGCCTTAACCTTCTCTCATTTACTAGATCCTGCAAAGATGAATAAATGTGAAAAATTACACCGGTATCCAATACCCATGCAATAGATGAGCTCATAGAAAATTTAGAAGCAAATAAACTAGAGAAAGTCTCACCTTCTCCATCCTTATCCTTTCCTTTTATCTTAAGAGACTCTAAGAACTTAGGATAATTCCTTTTCCAATGTTCTTTACCTTTGTAATGGAAACACTTTCCCTTACTTTTGTCATCTTTCACTTTAGCCTTCCCTTTATTCTTGGCTATTCCTCCTAGAGCCTTAACAATACTTGGCTTATCTTTCTTTTTCTTATTGCTCTTCTTTTTAGTCCCACTAGAAGAAGCAAAAAGAGCAACCTCTTTCACTTTACTTCCTTGAATAGCCTTTTAGGTCGTCACAAGCATATTCAAGAGCTCTACAAGTGTACACTCTATTTTGTTCATATGAAAGTTGGCAATGGTTTACCTAAAAGATTCAGGAAGAGATTGAAGGATTAAATCCACTTAGAGATAGAAGTTCATAGTGAAATCTAGACTCTTTAGCTCCTCCATTAATCTAATCATAGAGTTCATATAGGCTCCCACTTCTTCTCCTTCCTTCATCTTAGCATAGAATAACTACTTTGATATCTCATAACTAGAGGTCCAACTATGCTCACTAAGCAACTCTTATAGGCGAAGTAGGATTTCACTTGCACTAGTGCACTTCTCATATTGCCGATAGATTTCGGTGCTTATGGAAGCCCACATTATGCAAATTTCTTGTATGTCATCATCTTTCTATTTTTCAAGAGTATTATGCTCCTATTGAGAAGCATTTTCAGGAAGGGGTAGGAAGATTTTATTCCAATACTTATAGTATCTTTTCGGAAGCTAAAATAACTTTTAAATTTCTAAGCCAATCAATAAAGTTTGGCCCCATAAGCCTATTGTTATCGAGCATGAAGTAGAGTGGGTTTAATTGTAACATCCGTATTTTCATTACATCAATCATGTATAGTGCATTACATTTTATATAGTATAAAGGGGTGAAGCTAAATTAAGATTAGGTGTGTTTATGTAATATATATAGGGACTTAATTGACAAGAAAGTTAGGCTTGATCAACATATTTGAGGTTTTATGTACAATATTTACATTTTATGAAAGAGCAAAATGGATATTTGGTGATAAATGTCCATAAATGACTAGAATAATCTAGAATTATTTTTAATGAAACCATGTATAATACATGGCCAAGTGTATGTATAGGTGTATGGTGAGGATTGTGTGCAAGTGTGTGAATGTGTATGGTGATTAGTAAGTAAATAATTCTATAAATAAAAGAAATTAGGGAATTTTAAAGAGTTTAGAGAATTTAATCAAGAGCTAAATAAACTTTGGAAACATAAGGATATCTAGAGGTCTTGGATGCTTCATTTGGTAAGTATATTTTTATTTATTGAAGCTAGGTTCTATAGAAAGCAAATTTATTATCTATTCCTAAATTTTTTAGTCTTAAATTTTTAATCATAGCTTGAGTTATAGAACTCCAAATTGAGTAAGGTTTAGTGCTATAAAAATTATAAAGAGTACTCTACAACTCTTATATTTTAAGGCTGAGTTGATTCACTCTCTAAATGAGTCTAATAGAGCTGAACGTTTTGGTGCCCATACAAAATGCACTGTGTAATATGATTTTGTTCAAAAATTTATAATTAATTATATACACATCCAAATTGAGTAATTCTAATTGAAAATTAAAATAGACTCATAATATTAGTTCTTGTAATAAAACCAGAGTCATAAAACTTGTGTACATGATATTAGAGCATATCAAACTTAAAGTGATAGATTGCATTAGTTGAGCTTAAGTGCAATTGTGTTGTATTGTATGTGTGTTTGATATATGGTTATGTGTTGGAGCTGTATGAGATAAGAAAAATATAATCAACTAAGGAAACTCTCACTTGTTAAAGTTTGGAAAGTGATCTAGGTAAGTAATTACTAATATAATACATGTATTTAGCTTCCTTTGCATACTATAATTGTAATAAAATGTATATATATATATATATGTATTTATATGTATGTTTCTTTAAATAATTAAGTATGTGAATTATTATACATATTGAATAAGAAAGGTTGTGATCTTTAATCTTGATAGTGAAAGGCAATAATATTATGAATATGTGTTAAGTGTTTTAAATAATTATATATATATATATATGCGATTAATATACAAGGAGAGATATATGGGTTGGAGGAGTTGTGATTTTGGTGTTGTGTTAAAATACAAATGTTTGTGTGTATGTGATTGGTGTAAAACCTTATTATGAATAAAAGAGATTTGGATGAATTAATGATTAAGAATATATTGAGAGAATATATATATATATATATATATATATATATATATATATATATAGAGGAAGGTTTGTGATTGGATATGCTATGGTATGGTGTTGTGAGTATAATTAATATGTTATGATAAGACTTTGTTTGGAAGTGATTTTATTGTAGTTGTGGAATAATGATTATGGTGAGATATTACTTGCTGTAATTGTTAACATTTTGAATGTGATGGTATTGTGCTATATTATGTGCTTTGTTGTGTGGTACCACACATAATTGTGAAACTTATGTGAGGTATTTGTGTGAGATATATGTGTTAGTGGAGACTGAGCCAGGCGGATAGCCTCCATTGATTGTGAGAATTGAAAAGTGTGAAACTGAATAAAATGTGACAATATGAGATAGTAGAGACTGAGCCGGGTGGATAGCCTCCACTGCTTGTGAAATAAGGATTAGCTGAGCCGGACAAATAGCTACCCATAATTGATGTGAGAAAATGAAATTTGAGACTGAGCCGGGCGGATAGTCTTAGTAAATGGTCACACATGAAATTGTGATTGTGAGGAATAAGCCAAATTAGCTAAATGTGAGGCAATTGTGTGGGAATGGTTCCGACCGGATACCAAATTACGAGATTGTGATGTGAATGTGTGAACTCCTATCTTGATATAAAGCATTTTGAGATGCTATCTTCTATTATTGAGATGAATGCAAATACTAAACAAAGTGTTGAGATGTGAGCATTCTTGTTTATTGATTATATTTGTACTCTCTCACTTGAATTGATAATTGTGAGCATTTGAAAGGATGTTTGCAAGTGCGCATGTGAATATACATTCTTTTGGTTATGTGAATTAAATGTTTATACAAAGTTGTGGAATAAGGGAGTTAATATACATAGGGTATGATTATAAACTAAATTTTGTATACTTTGTGTATATTTTCAGTATACTTGCTGTATATATTTGGTATATTTTCTATATATAATTGGTATATGTTTAATATAAAAGAGTAATTGGGAATTGTGCTTGATCTATTTTGATATATTTCTAGCCTATAAACTTTGGTTATGGTGTTTATGTATTCATTTGAGGTGTTTTTGAGTTAACATTGAACCTTTCTTGAATATGGGAGAGTAATATTATAAAAAGGTGGCTTAAAATATGATTTTGGTGAATATTGGAGCTCCTTATGATCCCTCACGATTGTGAGGAGCAACCGTGAGCAGCTCGGGCATTTTGGGGCAGGAGTAGCTCCTCCTCACAGTCCTACTCACAACCATGAGGGGCTACTCATGATCGTGAGGAGCTCCTCATAATCATGAGGACCACTCCGTCGTCACTTCTTCGATTGATTCTTACTTTGATGCAATTTCGTGTGGCAATGTTGCCCTTCAAGCTCATGATCATGAAAAAACTTCTAAGCTGTATAAAAGCTTGTACAATAGACCTTTAAATGATATAAAGGATGTTAGAATTATTTAATGTCAAATAAAGGAATATATAAAGCCTTGGGAAGATTATCTTTTCATAGGGTATTCTTAGTTCACTTATTTGATTGATGTTATTTAAGGAATGATGTGAGAATTGAAGATAAGTAGAGGATGTTCTCTATAAGAAGATGAATAACTAAGGCTTGATTTATGAAAATTATAAAACAAGGATAATGATACCAATAAGGTGCTATAATGCCATAAACCTGTATATCTATTGAATTATAAATCTGTACTTAATTGATTACGCTTAATTAGTTCTTAGGAAGTTATATATATGTAATTATATTAGTGATTGCTTACTGAGTAGCAAGCTCACCCCTTTGCATTTAAATTTTTCAGGTTGAATAATAGTGTATCAAAGTTGCATGCAATAGAGGCATCAGGAGGGCCAATTGTGAGTCCGGTGCATGCAGGCTTGTAATTTTGTCTTAAATAAAGTTTAGTGTTTGTATTATATAGACATCAATATGTAAATAACTTGAGAACATACTTATGACATGTTATATTGACTATTATAAGCCTTAATGTGTATATTGAATCATAATTTGTTTGCGAGAAATTTTCTTACTTGTTCCATATGTTAGAGTATTCAATTGGAGTGTTACATTAATGGTCTCACATTATCAATTTCTACAAAAGGTAACAAGATTGATTAGTTGTATGTCATTGTGATCACCTTTAGATTTGGTTTTTAATTATAATGGCCTCCCACTAACTTAGTAAATCCTACACTTCCAAGTAGAAAATGGAAATCCCTTGTTGGATAGATGTCTAGTGGGTTATGGAGTTCTTAATGAATACTAATATCCCTCAGGTACACCTAATTTCCATTCTTGGAATATTAGCATTCAATAAGTGAACAACTCTTATTCATCACATCTCACGTGAGATTCCATTAATCTAGCTCCCAATATTACGGGCCTTAAGTACACCTAATTGTCATTCTTGGCCTTTGACATTAGTTAGGTCCATACCATTAAATCAATGAAATATATAGATCTGAATACTACACACCTCAGGTACTCCTATTTTCCATTCTTGGCATATAGTATATCTATACACCCATAACATCTCATACTTAATAATAACACTACAAAGATCTCTTAGCACAAATGCACACCCCTATGTATGGCCGATGTACATAAGCGTAAAACTTTGTAAGTTATTGCCTCAATGGAGAGCTAAGACCTAAATTTAATTGGAAGATTTTTGGTCTTTAATTAAGGTTTTACTTTGCACATTAACCGGTTTACAATATATATATATCTCATACATACATTGCATGCCATCCATTCATAACATACATATCTTATACATATATTACATGCCATCCAATCATCCATTTATATACATATCACATACATATATAGCATACCACAACATACATATCATATATATACATTGCACATGTAAATGGATTATGCACAAATAGGGAATGATCATGGACTTCATAATAACCTATTCTAACTACTTAGAATAAGTGACAAAATGGGCCAAGCCCACTAGATCTTCAAGCCTTGAATTTCTAAGCCACCATAAGGATGAATGGGCCATCATCTTAAACTCTTCAAGCTCCAAGTCATAACTTTTATGATTACATTCAATCCTTGGCATACCAAGAAAAATATCACATCCTGTTCTATATAATTAACATTTAATTACATACCAAAATAATAAATTTAATTATTACAAACCATATGATGAAATCTACGTCCATGAACAACCCTTAAATGTTTATAAAGCAAATAAATACAGCTATTGCATGTTATATCAATTTACAAATTAAAAATGTTGTCCGGAGGCAAAAATAGGCACTAGGGCACCTCCTCAGTACTGAGGCAGTGCCTTAGTGTGATCAGAAGACATATTAAATCAACAAACAATACAAATTACTACAAGCTAAGAGCATAGTATCTAAGAGTTTGATAACACTTACGAACTCTTAGAGTATGTAGCATGCTTGACAAGCTTTAGGTTGTTGTAATCTACAAGCTCCAAGCTCCCCAAATGTGAAGCGTCTCGGTTGAAATACACAAGTTGCTCCAATAAGATTTCAAGGATGATGGGGAACTACTTGCAAGCCTCTCCTCTTGATGATGACCTAAGACACTTATTAGAACTCCTCCAAACTTGAATGTGTAACACTTTGTAGCAACTTCCAATGGATGTCAAAGATGGATATATATTTGTACAACTCATGTACAATAATGACCTTTTTATTAAGAGCTCACAACACTTATAATTTTGTTACTCTGTACACTTAGATGAAGAAGAAAAAAGATGATAATATATTAACTCTTAAGAATTCTTTCAATTTTTCACTCAATAGTTTAAGAATTAAAAGTTTTATAATGTGCATTAGTTTTTTATCTTTACAAAATCCACTAACTTAAAGACATGCATATGATAATAGCTTTGAATGCCTCACACTCAAGCTTTGTGCACGTGTGTGTTTGAGTGTCTCAGACTCAAGCTACATACATGTATGCCTTTGAGTGTCTCACACTCTAACTATATACATGGATAGGTTTTTGCTTAGGTGGCCTTGCTTTTTAAATAAGTGGGATTAGTTTGGTTACAATAGTAACCTTAGCCTTTGACCTCAATAACTCTTAATAAGTTGGGCTAAGGTCTTAGACTTGTTTAACTCTTAAACAAGGCCCACATATATACCAAATTAAGTATGAAAACTCATTGATATATTTAACTCTTAAATAAGGCTCAAATCTCTAATCTTTATGGTCTATCTCATGGCCCATATCCATATTATAGTTAAAGGTAAACATTAATTTGGTCTTTGAACTTAGTATCACAAATTAAATTAAGTCCAAATTAATATTTAATTAATTATAATTAGTCTTAACCTTTGAATTTAGATTTCAGGATATGCTAGATCCCCGCATATGTGCACGTCCAATTTGATTAATTTAATTAATTAATTAAACTCTTTAATTAACAATTAAATTAATAATTATCATCATTAGTGCAACTCTCATGTATGTGACTTACTAGATTCAAGTCTAATTGGCAATGACAAATAATATTCACACTTAATATTATGGAAACACCTTTTCATGCTAAATGCAAAAATCACAATTGATCAGATTTAGTTCCCATATATTGTGAGTGACCCCTAGCATAGATGTCACGGTTACCTAATTTAAAATGAATGCTTTCTGTAGATCCACAAGAATAATAGAACGTAATTACCATTCACTACAGGTCCCTTGATTACAAGATACCGATATTAGCTAGAGTGATGGTTTAGTGAAACTCTAATTGTCTCAATCATATGACCTTATCTTCAGTTTAATTCTCGATAAAACATGACTACTACTAGAAACTCTTTTCTAGCACCGAAACACTCTTCGGCTAAGTCGAGTTTGACCTAGCTAGGTACTTATTCATCAAGAATAACTTAGATAGCATAGGATCTTATCCTAGGTCACTTCAAGTAATGAATTCTATCTTGGTCGATCACTTATCCCTACATATAACCAACTAGAGCCACCACACGCCATATACCCATACATAGTAAGCAAAGGTATGTAAATGGTAACAAACTCTAACCAACCATATGTGGATAACCATGTCGCCTAAGGTTAAAGAACCATATGCACCATTATATCCAAGACTGTGATTGTTGACAAAAGTGAATTTTCATGCAATCACATATATTACGTGACAGTTCAATCCACCCATCATATGAGTATCCACATGTTTATTCTGATATCTTATATTAAGTAGCGTGAGACTCACTACACCCTACTATCGATATAACATACCAATCAAGGAAAATAGATATATATTAATTGAATAACTATGAACATTTACAGCATATGTACTAAATGATTTTGTCACTCATATTATCAACTCTTGATAATAAAATCATTTAACATAATGCTAAAGAGTAAACTTCAAATAAATAAAAACTTAATTTAAATGAATATCATTTTATTACCAATCAGGATAAAAGTACAATGCCAACATACAAGAATGGCACTAGAGGACATCTATACTAATAAGGTAGGTCTAGTACTGCTTATAAGTACACTCCGCATCGCCACAACATTGATGTAGTGCTTGGGGACTTGGTTAGAGAGGTGAACTTGGAGTTCCCCATTTCTAACATTGAGCATAATATTGAGATATTTAAGATGTTGGCCACTTATGAGAATCAGCCTGTTCATTATAAGCCAGCTGGCACTACTCATATTGGAAAATTTGAAACTTTATCTTGAATTTTATTATTAGTGTATTCAAATGAATAATAAAAATAAATAATAATATTAATCACATAATGCCAAATAATCATGCAAGTTAAGAGGTTTATTGTGGATTGTTTGATACAGGGTCTTTATAGTGCAAAGAACCTTATATCTAGGATCAACAAGAAGACATTGGTAAGTATTAAATCTAAAAGTATATATGAAATGTGTATGAATGTATGTTATGCTTATGCAATGCAACCAATGCAAAATTCCTGATTGTGATTCTTTTGTAGGATGTCGTGGCCAAGTTGCGTAGGGCGAATGACTGTGAGCCTAAGTATAAGAGGCAAATCTGTGAGATAAAGAGACATCGTAGTAAGAGCTACATTGCCTCTAGCCTAATGCACCTCTTCTTCTACTCAATTTTCCTTTTATCACTCCCTTTTGGATGATTGTATTATATATACGCTTGTAACTTTAGCATTGTATGCTTATGTACCATTTATGGATTTATGAATTTTACTTATATTAGCCATGAGAACTTTATATTTATGTAATGCAAAACTTATAATATTATTTAAAGTAACATGCCTAAGTTCACTTATTATGTAATTTGAGAAAAATGTCTCCTTTCAGAAAGATTTAATAACAAAACCATAAACATAATTTAAAAATTTTGAATAGAAAAAGGTAATTTACAAGGAATAAGAAAGGGATATTTTATAAAAAAAATAAGGGGTATGGATATGAATAAAAGAATTGAAATTAAATACATAAGAATTTGAAAGAATCTAATTCGAGCTAAAAGTTTGAATGTTATTATTTTAGTCCTTTATAGAGATATAGATATGTATATGATCAAGATATCTCCAACTCATTATATAATCTTTATTAAGTACACATTTGTATGCATCTAAGCATTATGGTCCCCATAAAAGGCAATACTTGTTAATAACCAAGTACCAATATCCATAACATATCAATACAAGTACAAATACTTATCTCATGGTTCCCATATTAATACATCTAATCACTAAATTTTGACCATTAGTCAAGGCATGTATATCTTTCCAATTTTACATATAACTATTCTTGACAATTACCTCCTTGCATTCTCTACACTTAGTTTTACCAAAATAAGCATAAAAAATACCAAGATCCTTATTCAAAACTTTATCAATTTCTTAACCTATAATAATTGGATGCTCCTTAGGAGATACAATAACCTCAAGCATTTCATGAATATAAGGCTTGACTATAGCTTCCTCCATGGTGCTCTTTTCTTTTGAGATACTAATCTTCATATTCTCTGCTTTAAAGAAATGGAGATATGCCCTCTTTTCAAAGAGTTTTCAGCTATTTTGGGTACGAAGAATAAACATGATGATCCGACCATTCTAGATATCAATATGGTGGTTTCCTATATTATATAAGATCTCTTCAGTATGAGCAAGAATGATGTGAATGGTTTCCTTACTTTTTGTAACTACATTTTCTTTAAAGGTTTAATCCATCTTTTAATAAGAAAGCCTAGTTTTTGCCATTATATTCCCATCATCAGAAGCATCATACTTGGCTACTAATTTCTTAAAACCAATAAAATCACTCTAATGCTTATAGATGGTAGGGTTTTGTCTATTTTTAACCAAATTAATATTGAGGGAAGCCCTACACTGAAATTGGTTACCTTGGTGGTCCTTGTGGAGACTTTAAATGGTTTGGATATATTGAAAAGGGATAGGAATGCTCAATTTAGTAGAAGTGTGGTCTTATTACAAGTAAGGGTTTTTTTATGAATTAGAGATGAATGTCCAGTTTCAGGACCTAGACAATTATTTTTTACCCTGAATAGTCAGTCTAGAAGTGTATTATAGAGCTGAATGGCCGATTTCAAGGTGGATGGCTAGTTTTCTCAAGAATAATTAGTTGACTATTTACCGTATATTGATAGTGTTTTTATGTTTTTATTTTGCAGGTTTGACTCATGGAGAAGCTAAAGGTAGTATTGCCCCCTAAATTCCTAGCAAATTATAGTCCAAGTCATTTTATAAAAAGGGGATTGTGGTTAGGTTTAGCAAGAAAGAAGAATAGGTGGCTTGGATGTATAGTTTAGGTGAGCTGGATGTGCAAGGGACTAGCCTTTGGTGGAATTTTTTAGATATAAGCATGAGAACTCTCAATCCCTATATTGCTTTTGTTAGCTTGAGGGATACTTCTTTCAACCATACCTTGAGAATTGCAAAGGCAATGTCGCATAAAATAAAATCCAGTATGTATGCCTCATTATCCTAATATTACTATACTCACAAGTTGCTTTATTGAAGAACTTGCTAGGGTTTGGCACTTGAGGACCATATCCTACTATATCTATAGAAACCAAGACCTCACTACCTCTCAAGTGTACAAGGAATGGTTGAAAAGTCATGAT
The DNA here is from genome assembly GCA_949673435.1 of Macaranga tanarius. Lineage (NCBI taxonomy): Eukaryota > Viridiplantae > Streptophyta > Magnoliopsida > Malpighiales > Euphorbiaceae > Macaranga > Macaranga tanarius. The sequence goes on along the minus strand of CATIWO010897261.1, from coordinate 9,769 downwards.
GAAGCAAGCGGAAGTGGAGAGTGTAGTTCAAGGAATTACGTATAGGTTTAGAGTTCTTAGCTTTTGTTTTGGGTGTGGTTTATTTCAAAGCTTATAATAAATTTGGTTTAGGAAAAATGTGTCTTAGGTTGAATGTTTGTGAACTTTAGTTTAGGAAGTAAGAAAGAAAGAAAGATCTAGCTATATTACAGGTTATATTGAATGTATTAAAGCAAATTGTAGTTGGTTGAGGTATGGATTTTGTCCATGCCTAACCTTTATTATGACTTTATGAAATGAATAAAAATGTGTGTTAAGAATCAATAAATCCAAATAATATGATATGCAAAAAGGCATATGATTTGCAAAAGGTAAAGAATTAAAGAAAGATAAAATTGGTAAAAGGAATTTCTAATGATATTAGCTAGCCATTTCAGGTTTTCTAACTTATATAACTCTCATAATCCTATACTTTTGCCTAAGCTGCCATTTTTGGATTTCCAACTTAGTGGGAACTTTTATTATATAATACTAACTACATACCAAAAATAATAATATTAATTATTATAAACCATAGGATGTAATCTAAGTCCATGATCAACCTTTAAATGTATGTGAAGCAAATAAATACAAGTATTGCATGTTATATCAATTTGTAAGTCAAAAAATAAGTTAAAAATAATGTTCGAAGGTGAAAATAGGCACTAAGGTGCCTCCTCAGCACTAAGGCAGCATCTTAAAGTGATCAGGAGGTGCCTTAGTCACTAAGAAGGTGCCTCAGTGACCCTCATCTAATGAGGAGGTGACTGTGGACTCAGTCACTAAGCATAGAGGCGTCGTCGCAGTGACCAAAAGCCAAACTAAAAACATTTTTTGCCATATTTTCACTTTTAAGTCACAACACTTGCAAACATTAAATACAATCACAACACTTGCAATTATCTTGATTTTTGCATGTAAAACTTGTGATTTAGGCTCTAATACCACTTGAAGGGAGATTCATAGCAACCAAATAAATTAAGCAGAATTTTAAAATTTTAACCACATGCAACTCTTACATAAATACCAGAATCTCATCTAGCCCAAGATCACATCATAAGAATATTTACATGACTAAAAAAATGCATCAATGGATAACATTTTAAAATAATAAACAATACAAAGAATTATAAGTTAAGAGCCTAGTATCTAAGAGTTTAGTAACACTTACAAACTCCAAGAGTGTGTAGCATGCTCGACAAGCTTTAGGTTGTTATAATCTACAAGCTCCAAGCTCCCCAAATATGAAGCCTCTAGCTTAAAATACATAAGTTGCTCTAATGAGATTTCAAGGATGATGGAGAACTACCCGAAGATGACCTAAGACACTTGCTAGAACTCCTCTAAACTTGAATGTGCAAGACTTTGTAGCAACTTTTAACAGATGTTAATGATGAATATATGTTTGTACAATTCTTGTACAATAATGGCCTTTGGCTTAAGAGCTCAGAACACTTGTGATTTTTTGTTACTCTTTACACTTAAATGAAGAAGAAAGAAGAAGATGATATCTCAACCCATGAGAATTTTCTCTATTTATCTCTCAATATTGTAAGAATAAGAAAACTCTCTAATGTGCAATTTTTTTTGTCTTTATAAAAACTACTAACTTAAAGACAAGCATATGACAATAGCTTGAGTGTCTTACACTCAAGCTTGATGTATATGTAAGTTTGAGTGTCTTACACTCAAGCTACATGCATGTGTGCCTTTGAGTGTCTCACACTCTAACTGTATGTATGCATAGCTTTTTGCTAAAGTGGCCTTGCTTTTTTAAATAAGTGGGAATACTTTGGTTATAATAATAACCTTAGCCTTTGACTTCAATAACTCTTAATGTGTTAAGTCAATGTTTTGGACTTGTTTAACTCTTAAACAAGGCCCATATATATACTAAACCAATTAAGACAAATGATGGACTTATTTAACTTTTAAATAAAGTTTAAATCTTATCCATCATATTTAATCATTATAGTCCATCTCATGGCCCATATCCATACTACAATTAGAGGTAAATATGAATTTAATCCTTGAACTTAATATCACATATTAAATCAAAACCAAATTAATATTTAAGTAATCATAATTAGTCTTAACCTTTGAATTTAGATTTCGGGATATGCTAGATCCCCACACATGCACAATCTAATTCAATTAATTAAATTAATTAATTAAACTCCTTAATTAATAATTAAATTAATAATTATTATCATTAGTACAACTCTTATGTGTGTGACTTACTAGGTTCAAGTCTAATTGGCAATAGGAAGTAATATTAACACTGAAAATTATGGAAACACCTTTCAATGCTAAATGTCAAAACCTCAATTAATCATATTTAATTCTCATAAGTTGTGAGTGACCCCTAGCATAGATGTCACGACTACCCAATACTTCCCCTAGATCCATAAGAACCACAGAACATAATTAACATGCACTAAATGTCCCTTTATTATAAGATCCCTATATCAGCTAGAGTCATAGTTTAGCAAAACTCTAATTTTTTTAATCATATGACCTCATCTTCAGTTCAATTCTCGATAAAATATGACTACTACTGGAAACTCTTTTCTAGCACTAAAACGTTTTCATATAAGTTGAGTTTGACCTGACCAGATACTTATTCATCAAGAATAACTTAGATAGCATATGATCTTATCTCTGTTCACTCCAGGTAATTAATTCCATCATAGCTGATCACTTATCCTTATATATATAATTGACTAGAACCATACACCATATACCTATACATGGTTAGCACATATATATAAGTGATAACAAACTCTAACCAACCATATGTGAATTACAGTGTCATCTCAGGTCAAAGGACAATATGCACCATTATGTCCAAGATTATGATTGCTGACAAAAGTGAATTTTCATGTAATCACATATCTTACATCATAGTTTGATCCACCCATCATATGAGTATTCATATATCTATTTTGATATCTCATATCAAGTAGCATAACACTCACTACCTCACACTATCTATATAACATACCGATCAAGGAAAATAGACAGATTAATACTGCCCTTGTATTAATCCAACTCTTAATAATAAACTCATAGAACATAATACTAAAGGGTAAATATTCAAATAAGCTTAACATTTATTTTAAATGAATATTATTTTATTGTTAATTTGAATAAAAGTACAATATCATCATATAAGAATGGCACTAGAGCATATATGTACTAACACCTTAGTACTAAGGCGACACCTTAGTGTACTGAGGAGGTGCCTTAGTGCACTAAGGAGGTACCTCTATTGCCAGTGCCTACGATCAAGTGGACTTAAATGTAAAATTTCTCAACATAAAATCAACCAAAAGTATGTCGACACCCACGTAAACACTTAAATCACCTAAATTGACCCGAAATAAATTGAATGGAAATTTTATTACTAAGATATGTGTGATTGAGTTACAGATATATATGTAACTATGTGATTAAGCATTATAAGTGAACTTAGAGTTGGTGTGGATCCTTTACTTCTTAAATTAAAGGGTCGTTGGAAAGTTTAATACTTAAGCTTGATAATGAATGCAAATGATATCAAATCTTAACCAACCTAAATGTTGTAAGGTTAAAGATTATAAGTTTGTTCAATCATAAAGCATGATAACATCTGATAAACTTCCAAGTCTCTGACATAGAGACTAAATTCATATTAGATAATAAATTAGACAGAGAAAGTATCAAAAGAAGTAAATAAGATATAAACCAAAGTAAATTGTATATTCCAAACATAAATAGAACCAAAATCTATAATATTGAGAATGTATTATTATGATGTTAAGTAAATGTATACGTGTATATATATAAGTGAGATATATATGTATATACATGAGTACAATTGAGATTGTATTGGCCAACCTAATGAAAACTGTCTTTAGGACAACGCATGGGTTCAATTGTGTCTTTGGGGTGAATCTATGTGGTTGATAAGTATGCATACAAATTTATTGAGTAATGATATTGTGAGAAACAGTTAGTGTAGACTGTGTTAGTGAATTGAGTTTTAATACTAAGAATTGTGAATATGTGGATCCATAATGTTATATAAGAATGATATTATGAAATGGTTACAATGTATATTATACAAAAAATAGTTATGAACGTGAAATAAAGCTTGCAAGCTTAAAGAGATATAATATACATTACAAAGAATGTAACAATCAAAATATGGGAAATGAGAATTGATAAAGAGAAATTATTATAAGTACAACGAACAATTGTATTAAAAGAACTTCAATATTGAACGAAATATATATATATATATATATACCATGAGACACTTAGATGCCAAGGACCGAAAGAGGGTAAATAGAGATAAAGGTAGAAGAAGATGAAGATTTTAAAAATTAAATGATTTATTGCTTCGTTAGACTAGCCAAAATCTTAAAGATCACGAGGCGGGTATCAACAGTAAATAAAATAGAAAGAAGAAGAAGAAGATGAATATGCAATATGAATGCAAAATGCAACCTACACAGCACAACACAATTGTACGGTCCAGAGGAAGTCTATACAGGTAACTGTACTCAAGAGCAAATAGTATAACAAATTTCATAGAGTTTCTAATGTGCCAGATACTTCAAAGAGGCAAGCATAGAGCATACATTCTATTACTTAAATTAAAAAATTAAACAAAAAATAAATTAAAGTTTGAAAATAGAATTTAATACCTTCTCGGTGTCTCATGGTATCAGAGCTAAAGGGAGGGTTGTTTACTACATATTAATTGTTCTACATTCATTTGGGGGAGAGAAACAGTAAAACCTAAAGTAAACAGTTGAGCGGAGATACAGTATAAGTCTCGTTTTGCTTGTGTATGCTATAGGGCAGTAAATCTGGTGGTCATACTCCTGTTTATTTAAACATTTTAATGTTTTAATTTTCAAAATGAATTTAGAAAATTTTTTCTGTAGAAATCAATCCTTTCAAACTCGTCTACATTTGATTCACCAGAATCCAAACGGGTAGTCAGTAGTGATGAACTGACTATTGAAGATTTTTCTAAACATATTGATGACTAAGAAATTCAGAAAAAATAAATTTATAAATCATCCAAACTTTTTTTTTTGAAAAATGATTTTACAATCAAAACAGAGGAAAGAGACATTCAAATTTCCAAACCTTTTGAAGAAATCCAACTTCTTTCTTCAAAATCTTTACAAAAATATAGGGATTATATATACGCCTTGTTCAAGTAGGAATCAAACCCCTTACTAGGGAATGCCTAGATACTTCGATCTTAGCAGTCCTCAAGGATGCTAGGTTCACAAACTTCTCTAATTTTTTGTTAGGAACAGTGGAATCTAGTCTTAACAAAGGACCAGTCAGCTTTAGCTGCTATCCAAACATAACAGTCTCTTTAAATGATAAAATTTTTTAAAAGAGAATTATCTTACAAATCAAGACTCATAATTATAAAATGCTTTTTGGGTCAATTCCAATTGCATTGATTTTTAGAGTCCATTACAAAGCAATGGTTTCTGCTTTTGCAACCAAACACCTCAAACACTCTCCAAAAGGTGCAACCATCCTTCTCCAAACAGATTTATCCAAATCAATTGATGTCATTCCTAGAACTATTCAATGGAAAGATGTAACCTTACCTGAAGAATGGATCTTAGAAGGAGTCACCAAAAAGACCTGAGCTAAACACTAACTTGAGAAATGTTACCCAATTCTCAGATGGAAGAGTCAAACTGACTTTTGAAAGAAAATCAACCAGTTCTAAATTTTCCGATGAACCCTCTACCTCTTCAACTATTGACTTAGGAAGAGCCTCACAGCTTCCTTCAATCATATATGCACATGCTCCTTATCGAAACAGACCATAAATACAAACACATGTTCAACCAAGGTTTTCAACTTCTAAAATACCTAGCTCTACACTCCAAAATGTTGACTATCAAATAGCCATACCAAGACTTATTTATGATAGCCAAATTCCAAACATTGAAGAAGATGAAATACCTATAGCTCCTTCTTCACCGACACCTTCTGCTATAACCCAAAATATTGCTGTAGAAATTAGTGTTTTGAAAAAAGAATTTCAAATTGATAAAATCCTTCTTCAAAAGGATTTTTATTCAAAAAAGAATGAGTCAAAGAAAATTTGATTTTTTCAAAATATCTTAAAAATCAAAGATGAGATTTAAGAAAAATATTATGCTTTCTATAAGGAGTACAGAGTCCAAATTTGATTTTTGGACTGGTTTAAAATTTTTTCACATCAAAATGGCATTACATATCCTTTCAAGAAATTTAAAAAGACTGTTAATCCAATCACGATGAAAAATAAGAATCCTGAATGGAAGGTAGATGGTCAGATAGTCCAGTCTGAACACCGACCATTAAGGAATATTTTTTTTCTCATGGTGATTCAGAATTTCAAGCAGCTCCTTTCAAACTTCCTTAGGATGATGATTTAAGAAATCTTAGATACATTATCCTATAAAATAATTTTTCAAACATTCATCTTCAAACTTTAGGAAAATAATTAACCAGGATAGAAAGATATGTCCAACATCCAACTATTTCTCATTCCTCTGATATTAAGTCTTCTGATTCAGTTAAACCTGTCGAATAGAAACTTAAAAATCCTATTTTCAAACCATTCCAGGTTTCCAAAACAAGTCAATAGCAAATCCAATCAAGCAAACTTGAGTTTGCTCAAGCAATAAGAAACTAATTGAGTATAATCGAACAAGCTTCTAGCTCAGAAACCTTTAGGGTTGTTCATGAGACTCCTACTTCGAGGATTATCAGCACTATCAACCAAAATGATAACTCTTCTGATGAAGAGGAAAGTCAAAATGACCAGCCCAGTCAGCCTAGTCTCCATATCAATAGGTTAGATTGGTCAATCATTCCTAGGACTGTAGTAATGGCTCCAGACATTGTTAAACAACCTGACGTCTACCCACAGTCGAGGTTTAATGCCTCTTCTGTCTATGAATAGAACCTAGATGGTATGAGTGAGTACTAAGTCTTAGGTTTACTCTAACAAATGACCATGGCAGCAAATGCCTACAAAACCCAGACTAGTATTATGGACAAAGCCATAGCTAAACTCCTTATTACTGATTTCTTAGGTTAACTCAAGGGTTGGTGGGACTACCATTTGACCCAAGAACAACAACTGTAGATATTATCTGCAATCCAAACCTTTAAGGATAGTACACTTGTCCTAGATGACAAAGGTAACCCAATGGAAGACGCTGTATCTACCCTTATCCTGACCATCTGCTTACACTTTATAGGAGATCCTAGCCATCTCAAAGATAAAAATGCTGAACTTTTTAGCAACCTGAGATGCAGGAAGCTAAGTGACTTTCAAATATACAATAATACCTTCTTGACCAGTGTCATGCTTTGAGAAGACTCAAATCAGCCATTCTGGAAGGAGAAATTCCTTGCAGGATTACCCAAACTGCTAGGAGAAAAAGTTCGAAATACATTAGATCTTCTCATGGTAATCAAATACCTTATGATCAGTTTACTTATGGTGAACTAATTAGCCTGACCCAAACAAAAGGGCTTAAGATCTGTCAGGATCTAAAGCTACAAAAACACCTCAAATGGGAATTGAAGAAAACCAGATAGGAAGTAGGAACTTTATGTCAACAATTTGACTTTAACAATCCTGTCCAAACCAAATCCAAATCCTGTAATGGTAAATGTCAAACCAAACCTTACAAAAAATCCAAATCTCACAAATACAAGAAATCTTATAGGTCATATTGAAGGAAAGTGTGATTATATAACAATAAAAAATGCAGAATTTAAAAATTTGATTGCATGCAACATTTGCATCAAACAAAAAAAAGACTTACATGCCTATAGATAATATCACATACACTCTTACATAACTAAACATGTATCAAGGATAATATTTAATCAACAATCAACTAAGTCATGTATACACAACACAAGACCTAGCAACTAAGGGTTTAGTAATACTTACAAAACTCCTAGCTAGTAGCATGCTTGACAAGCTTTGGTTAAGGTTGATCTACAAGCTCCAAGCTCCCCAAATGTGAAGCCTCTAGCTTGATATACACAGATTGCACAATGAAGACCTCCAAAGGATGGTGAAGCTCTATGGACAAGCCTCACCTCTTTGACCTAAGGTGCTTACAAGAACCCCTCCAATTTCTGGATATATAGAACTAGGAAGCAACCTCCAATGGATGATGGACTAGAAGTAGTACAACTCTTATACACCAATGGCTCTTAGTAGAAAGTACACAACACTTGTGTATGTTTGAATTCTTTACACTTGAAGAAGAAGAAGGAAGAAGACTTTCTCAATCATTTTTTCTCTTTTGTTAGAATATCAAAATTCTCTCTAATGTGAAAAATGGAGTTGTGTGTTGCTTGTTTCTACAAAATCCACTAACTATAAACATAAAAATAATATAATAATAGTTATGACTTGAGTGTCTCACACTCAAACCACATGCATTAGGAGTTAGAGTGTTGTCTCTACACTCTCCACTAACTTAAATAAAACTAATACTATAATAACAATAACAACTTGAGTGTCTCACACTCAAGTCACATGCAATGCTTAGTTTGAGTGTCTCACACTCAAGCTACATACATTTGATAGATTGAGTATCTCATACTCTATCTATATGCATGGCTTGGCTTTATAAGTGAGTAGTTGGTGTTTGGTTACATGGATAACCTTAGCCTTGATATTCATTAACACTTAATGGATATGGGCTAAGGTTATGGGCACATGGGCTTCTTTACACTTAGAAAAGGCCCACTCCATACTAATATATAATTCATGTGCGCTTATTTAGACTCTTTAAATGAAGCCCATGCATAAGTCCATTATTAAGTCCATCATTATTAATATACTAGGTCCATCTTATGGCCCATATAGAAATGCATTAGGAGGCAAATATTAATCTAGTCCTTGAACTTAATATCATATATTAAATCAAGTCTAAATTAATATCTATTTAATTGCTATTAAGTTCCAATCTTTGAATTTAGATTTCAGGATATGCTAGATCCCCGCATACATACAAATCCAATTCAATTAATTTAATTAATTAATTAAACACTTTAATCAATAATTAAATTAATATTAGTCTTCACACGTGTAAGCTTTATGTGTGTGACTTACTAGGTTCAAGTCTAAATGGCAATGAAAAATAATATTAACACTTAATATCATGAAAACACCTTTTTATACTAAATGTGAAAATCCCAGTTAATCACATTTAGTTCTCATAAGTCATGAGTGACCCCTAACATAGATGTCACGACTCCCCAAATGAAAATGAATGCTTTATGTAGATCCACAAAAACCATAGAATATAATTACCGTGCACTAAATGTCCCTTCATTACAAGATCTCGATATTGGCTAGAGTCATAGATTAGTCAAACTCTAATTGCCTTAATCATATGACCTCATCTTAAGTTCAATTCTCAATAAAACATGACTACCACTAGAAACTCTTTTCTAGCATCGAAACTCTTTCCTAGTAAGTCGAGTTTGACCTGGCCAGGTACTTATTCATTGAGAATAAGTTAGATAGCATAGGATCTTATCCCAGTTCACTCCAGGTAATGAATTTCATTTTAGCCGATCACTCATCCCTACATATAACCAACTAGAGCCATCACACGCCATATACCCATGCATGGCTAGCACAAGTATGTAAGCGGTAATAAACTCTAACCAACCATATGTGGATGACCATCTCACCTCAGGT
>CATIWO010896694.1:0-10970 GCA_949673435.1 Macaranga tanarius | reverse complement strand
TCCTCGTCGGCCGGACAATGGTTTTGGGTACTTTAGTGAAACCTTAACAAAATGTTGGTCATTTTTGTGAAACGTTTTAAAAGTTGGATACTTTGATGAAACTTTAACCAAAAGTTGGGTACCATGAGTGAAAATTACCCCTTAAACTACCATTAGTTAAAAAAAGAGAGAGAGAAATGATGAGTGGGCCACATGTGGCCCAAGGAAGGGAGAGAGCAAGTGACTTAAGCAATTTTGCATGAGTATATAATGCAAAGAAACAATGGTTTGGTACCATTGCTTTTGGTACCAAACCGACGGAGAATAAATATATAATAATAATAATATATTTATATATATATATATATATATATATATATATATATATATATATATATATATGAAGCTACAACAATGAGGAAGGAGGAGAATAAATTGGAGGAGCCGACAATTCAGTGAGTGGATAATATTTATTTATTTATTTTATTTATTATGTATTTTATTATTTATTTTGCTGAAATTTTGTTGGTTAATATTAAATTATTTTTGAGTTGTGTTTGTAATTTTAAGTGTGTATGACACTAAGAGCTAGAAATTCCATGTATGAGACATGAAAGATTTTGGTAGTTGTGTATAGTCGAAACCTAGGGCCGAATACACATGCTACTATATAGGTGTAAATTTATGTCTGAGATATGGTATGACTGGTAAATATGTATAGCCGATGCCTGGAGGCAGGATACATATGTTACTATAAATATGTATAGTCGATGCCTGGGGCCGGATACATATATTACTATAAATGTGTATAGCTACTGCCAGGGGCCGGGTGCACATTTATAAATATAGGGTTGGTGAAAGTGTATAATTGTTGTCTGGGGCCGGTACACATTCTACCCTATGGAAGTATAGTAGTTATGTTGTTAAGTGTGTATTATATGAGAAAGTAAATTTTAGAACGTAAAATTTGATTGAAATATTTTAAGAGATATGAATTGATTATGAACTTATTTAATTTTTATGATTAAGTCGGAGTATTATTTTTATTCGCTCGCTGAGTATTTTCTTGTGAAAATACTCACCACTCATTTTTATTAAATTTTTCAGAGTTGAGTGATTGTTTGGGTGACAGCTAGATATTTCAAGGGAAGCAGTAGCAGTGAAGAGTTTGAAGAATAATATTGTATAGTTAGGATATTCGGTAAATATACGATATTATTTTAAAACAACTGTAAATTAATAAGTTGCATTGCGAGATTTGTATATAATAATGATGGCAATATTTTGGGTTGTATTATGATTTAAGAGTTATCTAATGAATATTCAAGATATAAGTAATACTCGGCCACATCAGTACTTAAGTTAGGAAGGTCAAGTGTGCGACTTTCTAACAAGGGTAGTGGTAGGGTCGGGTGTTACACACGACACAAACACTATTAACAGAAAGACCTTTAAGATAAAGTCATTCATGAGTAGGAAGAAAATTACAATAGGCTTTCCAAAGAAATAACTTAATCTTAGAAGGGATGTTAAACCACCAGAATTAAGACCAACCAACCATATTATCAAACCTACCCAAAGCAAGTTACTCACTAACAGCCAACCGATAACCCGATTTAACTAAATATACAACTGGCATTTTCTTTATTTAATCAATATATAAGTCACTTTTTATTAAATTTTTGATAATTAGGAAATATGTTTAGTATGTTAAATAAAGCAATTATAAAAATGACCAAATATACATTTTGCCCTTAATGTTTATAATAAGGGATAAGTACACCAGCAGTCCTATAAGTGTAGTGATTTTCACAATTTAGTCCTATAATCTAATTCTTTAACAATTGAGTCCTATAACTTTTTAAAGATATCAGCGTTCGTCCTAATCTGTTAAGGTGGACGGAAAATTATTTACATGTTTCAAACGACGTCATTTTGTGATGCACTTTCCTGCCACGTCAGACTTCACTGTTTGTCTTCTTCTTCAATCCACCATTTTTTTTTTGCCGGTGTCAATCTTCAATTCAAACCAACCGCATATGTTGCATTTCTACCACCATATAGTTACAGGTTTTGCAGCAAAACTAATTGTCAATGAAGTAGAAGCAATGGAGAAGAAGGAAGGATTTGTATTAGCCCACCCCAGAATGATGGTACCTCTACATACAACTCATACACCCAGCTTCTTAAGTCTGCCAAATTCAAGACTTTGGAACTACTCAAATTATGGCGAAGGAAATATTATTGGACTTATTGACACCGGAATAATAGCTGACCATCCTTCATTCAGAGACAAAAGAATGCCTTCCCCACCAGCAAAATGGAAAGGCAAATATGACAACGCAATACTTTGGAACAACAAACTTATTAGTGTAAGAAATTTCACAACTGAAAGTAATGACACCTCATATGAGTATATGTATGGAACTCATACAGCCAGCACAACAGCTAGAAGTCCGGTTTAAAATGCCAATTACTTCAGGCAAGCTAATGGCACTACAATTGGCATGGCACCATTAGCCCACTTGGCAATGTATAAAGTTTACAGGAGAACTGGAGAGGCTAATCACAGTGTGATTTTGGCCACAATGGATGCTGCCATAGAGGATGGCGTCGATGTCTTATCACTTTCACTTGGAATTGGTTCTCATCCTTTTTATGATGGTGTCCTTTTTATGGCGTCGATACATATACAGCAATTCAGAAAGGGATTTTTATTTTCTTATTTTTTTGACGAAAATGGTATATTGAAGAAAAAGACAAATAGTGAAATCTGAAGAAGAAGACAAATAGTGCATCATAAAAACGACGTCGTTTAAAAAATGTAATCAATTTTCGTCCACCTTAACAGACTAGGACTAACGCTGATATTTTTAAAAAGTTATAGGACTCAATTATTAAAGAATTAGCTTATAGGACTAAATTATAAAAATAACTAAACTTATAGGACTGCTGGTGTAATTATCCCTTATAATAACGCTAGCATTAGTCTCAAATATAATTTTAGGACCAATTAAGTATAAGTTGTTAAAAGATGTAATGTAACTTTCTTTAATTGAAACCACATAGAAGTTTCTAGTTAAATGTACATTATGTCAATATGCAATTAAAAATAGGGATAATAATAAATTCAGTCCTATTAGTTATATTAGTTTTCCAATTTAGTCCTATAACTTTTATTGTTAACAATTGAGTTTATTAAATAATTAAAAATTTATATGCTAGTCCTAGTATGTTCTCTCTAACGAAAAGTGTATACATGGCTTTAAACATCCCTATGTAGGTGATGATGTCATCTGTAATATTGCTACATTGGACTATTATATCATTTATGATTAAACTTTCTCATAAACCTGTTATTAGACTTTCCATTAACTCCTTCTCTACAGCTACCTCCTCCTCCCCTTCCTCCACCGCTACTACTAGGATTCAATACAATCTTTGTCCTCCTTATTGTACCTACCACCCTCCCCTCCTCCCTCAGATATTGTAGGTAAAGCTAAAGGTCTGTGTTATGGTGGCAGCGTGAGGTGCAGGTACCTAGCTGGTGGTAGAGCATAATAATAAGTTGAGAATTAGGGGTGATACTACTAGAGATGATGTTGATATAATCCTTCTTCTATTCCATCAGTTTCTTTGTTGTAAAATTTTTTATCGCAGTTACACACAGCACATTTAAGTGCATCAAAAGTACCTTCATCACCAGACACCATGAATTCACCATACCCATCAAACCTTAAACTCCAATTCCTCTTAATTACAGTTTTAAAGCCCAAAAAAAAAATGAATAGTGTTATATTAAAGGTTTACGAGCAGGAAACCTTTTTTTCGTAGGCAAGAGATTGATGGCCACACTTTCTTTAACCTCTTATCTTCTCTTTTAAGGGTTTTTTTTTTCTTTAACTTCTATGTTCTTGAAATTTTATTACTTTTTATATATTAATCCTATGTACAATAATTAAGCACAACCATTTTTATAAAGTTTTAAGCTTTGATTGGTTAGTTATATTAATCCCATGTACAATAATTAAGCACAACCATCACAAAGGTTTGAGCTTTAAGCAAAAGCAGACTTACTGCTGATATATTTTTTTCATTTACTTAGGGAGCTTTTTTGGTGCTTCTCTTGATGCTAATTTTATGTCTAATTTAAACTTGTCCACTTTATTTTTCATATTACTCTTTAGCTTATTATATATCTCGTCAAGTTTCTATTATTGATCTTTAAATTTCTCTTCACTTTCTTCTCCTTCTTTAACCTCATTCTCTTCTTGTTCTTGAAGCACCTCTTGTTCTTATACTTATTCTTGTTCTTTATGTGAATCTTGTTGTAAGGTGAAATGGGTAGTGAGTGATTCTTGATTTTTGGGTAATTTCGAAGAAAAGTAATTGTAAAGATTAATGAATTTGATTCTTAGAAGCATAGAAGGAAATTTAGAAATATAAGGATTTTATGGTAGCTATAAAAAAGTGGGACTTTTCCTCTAATTATCATAACCCTAAAACAAATTGTTAATGGAAATCCTATGTGGCACTCATATAATATGGCAATCCAACGTGGCAATATTGCAAATGACATCATCGCCCACATGGACATGTTTCAAGCCACATATGCATATTCTGTTAAAGATAACATAGTAGAACTAACGTGTAATTTTTTAATTATATATTGAACTTAATTGTTAACAATAAAAGTCACATGACTAAATTGAAAAATCGGTATAACTAATAGGATTGGATTTGTTATTATCCCTTAAAAATAAATAGAGGTTTCCAGTCAAATTTACAATATGTTAATATGCAACATAAAGAAATAAATGGGTCCCACATGTAGATATCCTCGTTACATCTATTTTTTTCTTCTTCCTCTTCCTTTAAAACACTCATCAATCTCTTTGATTTTAAAACCCCGATAATAAAAGGTAATCTTTATTGACTTTTATAATCTTTTGAATTGGTTTAATTTATTTCATTTGCTTTTAATCACCTTCATTCTTATCTCGTAACCTATAGCTATTAGTGCTCTCTTATAGTGATCTAGTATTGGATGGCGTTGGTTTCGTATGGGTATACCTTACTTTGGATAAGTGCTCTAAAAATTAAGTTTTGCAAACATTAGTTGCATATGAGAATTTGAGAATGTTGAAAAAGGAAAAATTAGGTCTTTTTTTTTCTTTTAGTTTGATAGCTTTGAAAAGAAAGAATATGAAATTAAATATAGTCATTTCTCATCCTTCTGTACAAATATAATTTCAACGTTAGACTTTAATGAAAGGCTATTAACTTTTGAGGTATGATAAGATAATGAGATGAAATCTAATAAAAATTCCTTTTTTTTTTTTGTTAATTAGGATCGAATTCCCTCTCTTTTACCTCTAAGTATAAAATTAGGATAATAACTTTGCCAATCCTAAAAATATGGTGAATTTTACAATTTAGTTCTAAAATTGAATTTATTAACAATTGAGTCATATAAAAATTTAAAATTCTCACTATTAGTCCTAGTCTATTAATTTTAATAGAATGTGCTGACATGACATACAAATTCCAGCTTCCATATCACCCCATTTTTTTACTACATTAGCTTTAGTTTTTTTTCCATCTTCTTCTTCTTCTTAAATGCTTAAACAATTACATGAAGAGCAGCAACTGCTCTTGTTATGCCCAAAAATGAAAGTAAAGGATGGTCGGAGTGATGTTTGATATTGTTTCTATGCCTCTTAACTGGAGCATACTCTAGGTCTAAGGCAAAGACACTTGTTTTTCATATAGAATGTCACCTATGACATCGTCTCTTCTTTGGGAGTTCCCCAGCATACTATTCTCATCAACAATCAATTTTTTAGACCTATTATTAACTCTACCAACAATAAAATATTGTTATTAATTTCTTTAATAACCTTGATGAGTCATTCCTCTTGATATGGAGTGCTGTCCAACAAAGGAAGAACAACCCAAATCATATATTAAAGAGAAAGGAATTACTAACCTTCTTTAGGTGATCTTGCTGCATTGTTTTTCAAAACCTATAAAGAAATTATAATATCTTTTTAATTTTTGTTCTTGTTTGATCAAAATAAACTAAAAAGAAAAGACCCATTAATTATTCAAATGAATTCCTTTATCTATCTATCTCTCTCTCTCTCTCTCTCTTTCTCTCTCTCTTAATTATTCAATCCAAGAAAAAATTAGTTGCATTTACAAGTACAAAAAAGACCCATAAAAAAACTCAAATTTCTCAATTATTTGAATCAACCATCAAAAATTCAAATTTCAATCTTGTACTTTTTTTTTTTTGCAAAATTCACCAATAATGAATCTCTCTAGTCAAAGACCTAACAAAGATAGAAGTATAAAATTTTACAAAAACTAAAAGTAAAGCTTGAACACCCAATAATAGATGTCAATAGACTATGAAATGAGAGACCTATCATACAAATCTGAGAAAAAAAAAGGTGAAAATAAGGAAGAAGAAGAAGAAGAAGAAAGAGTAGTTGTTTATATATAAGGCTAAAATAAAATTTTGAATTGTAAATAAAGTGGAAGTGGATTTGATGGAGAGAAATTTGAGATTTGAAAAACTTATTTACATTTAATTTGAGAAAAAAATATGGCAGGTGAAGTGTAAAGTGAGGTGGAAATGTTTGGGTTATATTATTAATTTTCATCTCACTTACCAGACAAGGCCTAACTGTGAGATATTTAAAAATTATTAGGACTCAATTGTGAAAAAAAAAAATTTATAGGACTAAATTGTAAAATTAACCATACTTTTAAGACTGTAAAAGTCATTATCCCTATAATATTTTTAGTTAAAGTCTCTAAACTTAAAAAAATTTCCATAAATCTATTTTCTCTCAGTTTTACATCTTCTCTTTATTTTTTACTCTAAAAGTCCTTCTTAAACAACAACAAGGGCTATTATTTTTAGGCAAATCATCCTTATCAATATGATTATAAATTTATTTAATTTTTAATCTCTTTTTTTCTTCTTTTCAGGATGATAACCTCATCCTATCTCGAGTTTAGAGATTATGATGATTGTTAGAAAGTATCATATGAGGTTTAACCTCATCTTCAGATTCTAAAAATTTCAAAATGGTTACAGACCATTAACGCCTTTAAAAAGATCCAATTGTTTGACCAAAGAGACGATCACATCTTTGATGAGGTGATGGGCCTTCTAGGCTTTTTACTTGATTTCTTTTTAACTCCATTTTTCTGGACTTTATAAATTTAAAGGGATCTTTACCTGCATACCCCTGAAACATAATATAATAATAAAAATACCTCAACTTTTTCAATATTACGCGCGTGCCTCTAGCCACATAAATAATTACTCCCGTACCCCAGCCTTCAAACATGCGATCTTTTCCTCTCAACTGCGCCTTCTGTTACATGCCTTCTCCAATGCAGCTTCCATCTTCTCCCTCAACTGCAAAAAAAATGCCATTAACAAACCTCCAAACAATAAAAATCCCTCTTATAAACACAGTAATCTTCAATCAAAATACAAAAATCATACTCCATCGAATCAATAAGCAAATAGCAACTAAAGAGAAAAGTAACCAAAAGCAAATCACAGAGGAAAAACCAGAACTACATGTCAAAGGTACATTACTCTTTTTTTAACAATTTCGATTTCTTTCAAATCAATTACATTCCTCAAATCAAATTTTAATCATTAAATTCAAAAAAAATCAAGTTTTCAAAAACTTTAGTTTTCAAACAATTCATATAAAACACTTTCTCTCATAAAAAAAATAGTATACATTACTTTTTTTATTCAAAAACTATTATATAATGCTCGAAAATTTATACCTATCACTTCAAAAATCCGAAAATCAGATCTTCATTGACCTAAAAAAAATCCAAAAATTCTGTATACTTTTTGTTAAATATATATTTTTTTTAGTTTATTTCACATTTCTGATACGCCTGATACTTGCACAAATTTTGTATACTTTTTTTCAAATTTAGAATACTTTTAGTTTCCTTTACGTTTCTGATACATTTTTTACTTACAGAAATTCTGTATAATTTTTTTTGTTTTGAATTTAGAATACTTTTGATTTCCTTCACGTTTTTTATAGTTGCAGGAATGGAGCAATTACTTGTATTTATTCATTATAATGGAGAATGGAATGATGCTTTCACTTACGAAAACTTTCAAGTCACTGGAATACAAATTCCAAATAGCTGCACCTACCAAAACCTCATCAAACTACTATCTACCCGTCTGAAAATAGAAAATGAGAAAAAGATGCTACAAATCAACTACCAAGTTAAAGAACAGTACCCGTCATTACAAATTAAAGATGATTGAACGCTGTAATTCTATATCCAACTGAAGAGCAAAGAAACTGACAGTACAAAGTACCCATTATGCATCACTTTCTAAGAACAACAAAAGAAAAATAGATTCTTCGACTCTCCAACTATAACAAAAGTAACATCAAAGAATCAGAGCACAAATACGCAAGGAACAAATACAACTTCAGATCTCATTAAATATGCAAAACATATTGGAAAAGAAAATAAAGAACAAGAAGTTCAAAGCCCTGTATATCAACAATTGATCATATCTGACAGGAATTACAGTGAAATAAAACCTTAGCAACTCTACAAAGATAAAGAAATGCTCAAATCAGTGGTCACTTTACATGTAATATCCAAAAATTTCCAATTCAGAGTCCTAAAATCCTACAACTAGAAGTACTATCTTAACTACTTCGATGATAATTGCGGCTGGAAATTAAGAGCGACAAGATATAAAAACACAACACTCTTCATCATTCGATAATACAACAATGAGCACAGCTGTACCTTAGAATGCAGGTTGGGAAGTTACCGTTAAGCATCTAAATTTATCATAGCAGAGCATATCAAATCTAAATACATGAATATAAAAATAGTCTACACACCTTCTGACATCATAAGTGATATGAAGAAGGAATATAGCATATCTATAAATTACATGCAAGCTTACAGGTCAAAGGAAAAAGCACTGGAATATATTAAAGGGAAACTGGAAGAATCATATCAGTTGCTGCCCAGTTTCTTTTACATGATCCAAAAAATAAACCCGGGATCAATTGTGGAGCTCAAAACAAATCAAGACAACATATTTCTTTATGCATTCATAGTACTATATGCAAGTATAGATGGATAGTAGCATTGCATACCAGTCATTGTTGTGGATGGCACTTTCCTGAAATTAAAATTTAGAGGCACACTTCTCACAGCTGTAACTCAAGATGCATTAGGTAAAATTAGTTTCTTTTTCTTTTTCTGTTGCTTTTTGGTTTCTAATATGCTTTTGTTTGATTATTTTTTTATGACTTGTATTAGTTCACTTTGTTAGTTTTATTTTTATTGCTTTTTTGTTTATTATTGGTTTCTAATATATTTTTTTGTATGACTATTTTTTGATTTTGTATTAGTTTATTTTTTTAGTTTTTATTTAGTTACTTTTTGGTTGATTTATAATTTATGATATACTTTTATATGATTATTTTTATTTTTAATTTGTATTAGTTTAGCTTTTTAGTTTCATTTTGGTTTCTTTTTTGTTGCTATTTAGTTTCTGATATTGTTTTGTATGACATTTGTTTAGGTAAAATTTTCCCTCTAGCTTTTGCTATGACTGATTCTGAAAATGATGACTCATGGAAATGGTTTTTCGAACAACTGAGAAAAACATTTTGAATGAGGGAAAAGTTGTGCTTCGTATCTGATAGACATGAAAGCATCATATCATCCATAAAAAATGTATACCCTAAAGCTCCACATATCCATTGCATCTTTCACATCATCAATAATATCAAGACAAATTTCAAAAAAAAAAACACAGCACAAATCAAAAACTTTTCATGGCTGCTGCAAACTGCAACAAAATCGAAGACTTTCAAAACTACATGTCTGAAATTAAGAGAGTTGATATAAGAGTCCAAGAGTATCTAAAAGCAATTGGATTACATTCAATTAACGACAGGTATTCAATAATGACTTCAAACATTGCTGAATCAATCAATGCAATAATCAAACATGCATGAGAACTGTTGATAACAGCTTTACTTGAATACCTACGTGGATTGATGCAAGACTAGACTTTCACAAATAGAAGCATCGCAAGAGCTACTTTTACAAAGCTTGCAAAGAAGCCTAAAGAAATACTGAAAAATAACTACATAAAATCTCTCAATCTCAAGGACAGTATTGAATGCTTTTGGTTTACAATTAGTTTATGATACAATTAATAAGCATAATCTCTTAAACCTACATGATGAAATTATAAAAATAACTTTCCATTTTTCAAAATTATTTGCAGGTTAAAAGATCCAATGATGAGCTGTTCAAGGTGTTTCAAGAGGAAAAATAAGAAATAGTAGACCTGACAGAAAGAACGTGCACATGCAACAAATTTCAATTTGATCGCCTACCGTGCGAGCATACGATGGCAGTTTTAAAGGAGCTTAATCAAGAACCTTACAGTTATACATCATATTACTACATAAAAGAAATAATGCTTCAAACATATGAAGCAACAATTTATCCACTTCCAATGAAAGCGATATGGAATATACCGAGTGACATTAGTAATATAGTTGTGCTCTCTCCATAAGGCAGAATCAGACTTGGAAGACCAAAAAAATAAAGGTGCAAAGCTCTATAGGAAGTTAAAGCTCAAAATAAATGTGCTAGATGTGGAATTTATGGACATAACAGAAAGACATGTAGAAATACACCAAAACACAATGAAAAAGCATATTCTTTTTAGTTTATTCTTAGTTTATTTTGCATATAATAGACAGTTATATCTTGAATACTTTTGGTTTTTGTAACGTTCATCATTTTGGAACTCCTGTTCATGCATAATAATTTTCAGGACATGTGGTATAGAGTTATGAGTTGCATATATGTGGGACATATGCATTTTGGTAGAGAGGGGTGTGAGTGAAAGATAAGTTTAGACCTTTTTGTCCAATTAG
>CATIWO010896506.1:0-13121 GCA_949673435.1 Macaranga tanarius | reverse complement strand
ATTACAAACTCTATTTCGTTGTCTAAACAAACAAACACTGTGAGTAAGACAGTAGTCATCACCAAAATCTCTGTGGGACGATATCTTTATTTACTACTTGATACGATTCTGTATGCTTGCAGATTATTAGCACATCAGTGTCATATAATGCCCCTTTCATCATTAAAGCCCGACTACATAGTGCCAATGGGAATCTGATCATGAACGAAACATCCTTCTTTCGCACTTGCACTAATGGAACATTCTACACTAAGTTTAGCTCCGTTAGATTTGAGGTCAAATGGAATAAACTGACCTTTTGAATCTTTGGATGCTAATTTTATTTTCGTGTCCTTAAATTTACCTGTCTGTTTGGCTCTATATACCTATGTACTGAGCTTCATTCATGTTTAATTATGTTATGCTTCTTATAAATGTACGTAGCTTTACTGCGTGTTTAATCTTACAATGGTTGGTTTTATGCTATGCTTGTTAAAATGCAGTGGGTGATAGCACTATATCTTTCGTACTCTCTTGTTGTTATGAAATGTCTCTTGGGCTTAGTTTGTTGTACGACAAGAATACACATGAAATGCCTTGGTTATTGAAATTGGAGTCCAATCCTTATTTCTATACAAGAATGTTATTATTGTTCTTTTTTTTCCCTAATCTAAAGTTGAAATGAGATATGTTTTACTCATTGATTGGACTTTTGAGGTTAGGATTATTATCCTTTCACTCTTTCGATGCCCAAATTTTGGATTTTAAGTCCTTTGGGGAGTTGTAGGAGCTTGAAATTTCATAATCGATGCAGTAGCCTCTTTCTCTCCAATATTTTTTCTTTATCACATTATTTTAACTAAAAATAGATAAAGTTCTAAAAGGTTCAATGATTAGTATATATTTTGTTATGTTTTAGGTAGGTAATTTATGTTAATTTTGGGTTTAAGTGTATTAATTTGTGTTTAGATAGGTTATCTATGCTTATTTTGTTTTTGTAGGTCATTAATTAAGGTTTGATGTGGATTAGTCAAAGATTTAGAGCATTAGAAGTTGATTTTTGAAGATATTGTCGACACAAGTAAAGACACGTCTATGTGCTTGCCCGTGTAGTGTTCTGGACTAAAAGAGGCTACTAAACAGGGTTGAAGATATGGCCATGTGCTGGGCCGTGTAGTCTTCTGGATGCTATTAATACCCTGAATGCGGGTTGGGACATGCCCGTGTATTAGGCCGTGTACTTCGCTGACAAATTTACTATTTTAAGACACGGCTCGAGACATGGTCATGTAAGTATCCGGATATTAAATATGATCAAGACACAGGCATGTATAATCGAGCATGGCCATGTATGCGGAAGAGTCAGAATTAAATTGACTTCTTTGAATACTTATCTGAGGGGAATTGGAGGAAGACTATAAAAGGAATAAGAGATCTCGTATTTAGGGGACTTTTGACAGAAAAAGGAGAACCTATTAAGGCATTATCGAGGATCAAGATTGGAGATCGAAGATTCGAGATATTAAGAGATTGAATTTCTTTTCTTCTTCTTAATTCTTATAATTGATTATGGAATTCTTTTACTTATTTTTAGAGATTAGTTTTATTATGTCAGGCTAGGTTTTTATTCATTAGGGGATTAAGGATCTGAATATGAACTAGTTAATTTTTCCTTTCTAATAAATTCTTTATTCATGCAAAATTATATTTATTGAGATTAATGCTTATTTGTGTTTGGCCAACATTAACATGATTTCAATTGAGATTATACATTGAGAGATGATAGTTTAGATGGAACTATAAGTATAAATTGAATTAGTTCAGTGTTAGAGATAAATTGAATTGATTTAATTCTATAAGAGTTGAGATTAAACTTTGTGATTTAATTAATTAGGTTTTGTAATTGCAATGAGAATTAGGTTTCATGATCTTGATTAAAGATTACAAAGTAGGTTAATTAGCCTTGAAAAAGGTAATTACAACATTAGATAACTCGGAATTTGTATGAGTAATTGGATTAAGGGAAAGGAATTAGCTAATGTGTGGGAGGTGAATTAATTTCCTAATGGTTGTTTTAGATTTGGTTAATTGATTTCAAAATTAGGGTTTATATTTTTATTAAAGTTTTATTAGTTATAGTTAAATTGATCATCAAAATTGAGAGCTTTAAATAATTAAAGAAAGATTGGTAGGTGGATAGATTGAAATCTCTGTGGAAACGATATCTTTATTACTACTTGTCGATTCTGTCTGCTTACAGAGTTTTTACCAAACAAGTTTTTGGTGCCGCTGCCGGGGATTACAATCTAACACCATAATTGATTGTATTTTTTTTGTATTAAAGCAATTATTTCTTTTATTTTATTTTATTTAATCTTGTTTTGATTGTAGGTGTATGCATAACACCCGACGATCAGGCAAAGAGAAAATTTCATACGTGCCAGAGCTTACTAAGTTTGAGAAATCAAATAGGAAACAGACAAAGGATAAATCAAAGGAGAAAGCACAAAAGATTGAGCCAATCAAGATGGCCGATGATGGGAATAATAATAGGGTAGTTGATGCTCGTGCTGATAATATGGTCCTCTTGGACACATCTATTCCCAGATTGGGTGGCACTCAATGTAGTATTGCTAGGCCATCCATCAATTCCAACAACTTTGAGATCAAGCCATCTTTGATTCAGATGATTCAGAATATGGTTCAATTCTTTGGCATGACTAATGAAGATCCAAATGACCATATTGCTAAGTTTTTGGAGATTTATGACACCATTAAGATGAATGGTGAAACTGAGGATGCATTGAGGCTGTGCTTGTTTCTTTTTACCTTAAAGGACAAGGCAAAGATTTGGTTGAAAATGTAACCAGCTGGTTCGTTCATGACACGAGATGACTTAGCAAAGGCTTTCCTTGCTAAGTACTTTCCACCTTTAAAGATGGCTAAGGTTGTGAAGGAAATTACCTCATTTAAAAAACTTGAACATGAGTCAGTGAGCGAGGCATGGGAGAGATTTACTAATTTACAGAGGATTTGTTCACATCATGGATTGCCTAAAGATGTGATCATTCGTAACTTTTATAATGGAGTTACACCGACTACCCATAATTCCATTGATTCGAAAGCTGGTTTTTCATTGATGAGGAAGACGATAGATGAGGCTACATAAATCCTAGAGACTATGGCATTTGATAGTTGTTTGTGGCCAGTGGAACGAGCAATTGCACCCAAGGCTATAGGCAAGATCAAGGTGGATGGTGTGACAACCCTTCAAGTACAAATTTTTGCACTCTCCAAGCAACTTGGCAACCTTACACACACAGCCAATGCAGCTCCTACACAATTCCAAGGTGAGCAATGTAATATGATGGGCAATATGGGTGATGAATTTACTTTTTGTAATGTAAGAAATTTTAGAGACAATGTCATGGAGCAAGCTAATTATGTGGGGAACCAACTTCAAGAGAGGCAAGCCAACAACCCCTACTCCAACACATATAATCCAAGATGGCAAAATCACCTAAATTTTTCATGAAATAACAATATTAAGGTGGCTGCGCCTAATTTCCCCAACAATAATAATATGGTGAAAAATCAAAGACCTCTAAGATTCCAACAACTGTAACAAGATAGATTAGTATCGGTTGAGAACAAATTAAACAAATTTTTGGATACTATTTCTGCCAATATGAGAGTCAAAAGAGGATAGAGGCTAAGTTTGATCAAATTGCTAAGAACCATTCCTCTTCGATTCACAACATCGAAGTTCAATTAGGACAGCTTGCCAATGCTGTAGCAACTCGAGGGCTTGGAAATCTTCCAAACAACACTGAGACAAGTCCAAGGGATGTCAAGGCTATCACTCTACGTAGTGTTAAGGAGCTGAAATCAAAGGATGAGATGGAACACGAGGCAACAACTGAAAAAGCTGATAAAGAAAAGGATCTAAACACAACAAAAGATGAGTCGACCATAGGAAAAGGTGTAGAGACAAATGAAGCAAAGGTGTAAAGTTCATCCCCACCACTTGCACCTAAAATTCCTTTCCCTCATAGGTTGAGGAAACAAAAGGATGGTGAGAGCAATTTAGCAAATTTCTGGAGATTTTTAAGAAGCTACAAATCAACATTCCATTGGCTGAGGCATTAGTGCAAATGCCCAAGTATGCAAAGTTCTTAAAGGAGATCATCACCAATAAGCGTACATGGAATAATAATGAAACGGTGCCATTGGGAGAGACATGTAGCTCGATTATCTCGAGAAAAATTCCTACCAAATTAAAGGATCCAAGGAATTTTACGATTCCATGCATTGTTGGGACTAATGAGTTTCTACATTATTTATGTGACTTAGGTTCTAGCATTAATTTGATGCTTTTGTCTATTTTCAGAAAACTTGGATTAGGAGACGTTAAAGCAACCAACATGACATTGTAATTGGCGGATCATTCAATTAAAAGGCTATATGGAGTGGTTGAGGACATGCTCATTAAAGTAGACAGGTTTATCTTTCCTGTTGACTTTGTGATTTTATATTTTGAGGAGGATAGGCAATGTCCATTGATATTAGGTAGACCATTCCTTAATACTGGTAGGGCTTTGATTGATGTACATGAGGGCAAGCTTACACTAAGGGTAAGGGATGAGAGTGTCAAATTTATTATGTCTAAGCTTATAAAATATCCCTTAGATGATTAAGCATGCATGAAAATAGTGTCATTAAAGGATTATGTTGTGCAGGAAAATTTTTTACTCTATGCTAGTGATGATGAAAAGTGGAATGCTATTGACTTTAGGGATGAGGATGAGACCATATTTGTAGCACCCTCCAAGTACTATATACATGTGTCCAGATTAATGAAATAAAACATTAATAATAAAATTTTTCTTAAATGAAAAGATACTTTATATATATTAAAGTAGTAGTTTATACAATGTACATATAGTTTACATGTGTATTTAAAAACAAACATGAACTTAATATGAAAATTCCAAAATGCTAATGCTCATGTGGATGGATGGAAAAGTTATCATCAAGCACGCGGTTGTCCCACCTGAGCTTTCAACTATTCCAAGTTTCAAGCTTTGTCCAAAATAAGTACTTCAAGCTAGGCTAATTAACCTAAAAAAAAAAAACCATAATTTGCAAAGGAATGAGCTTGCAGCTCAATAAGTAATTATTAATACAACCATAAATATAGTTCTTCTCAAGAACTAATTAAGAAAAAAATATAGAATACATTACAACACATCAAAATACAAGAATTTAACATTTAGACTGTGCACGGGAGTCCAAATGATAAAGGTAAAAGTGAGCACTAAAATGTCAAGCTCAATTAGAGAATTTTAAAAATATATTCTAGCAATTATCAAAACATGAAAGTTGTAAAGAACTCTTTGACAATTCTGTAGCATCAACCACACCTCATTTGGAGGTCTACAACTCAAGTTATGGTCAAAATATAAAAACACCAGGGCGTAGAAGGAAGGCTGACTCGTGCAGAGTCGGCACGGGTCGGCTCGAGACGACACGAGTCAGCACGAGTCGGCACGGGTCGGCACAAGTCGGCACGGGTCAGCACCATTCGGCACGGATCGGCTCGAGTTGGCACCTCGATTTGTAGGTACAACTCGGCATGAGTCGTGCCGAGTCGGCACCGGCTCATAAAAACTCGACCCGACTTGACTTTTCATACCATGCTGCACTCTTTCGGCCATAACTCCCTCTACCGAACTTGGATTTGAGTAATTCAAAAAGCTACGGAGAGCTAACTCAGAGGGATACAACTTTCATGAAGATACCTAGGGTGAATTAATTTATATAGATTGACAAAAATACCCTTGAAGTGGATAGTAATGTCAAAGCACATGAATATATTTCAATTCAAGCCACTCAAACACCTAGCACTCCATTCCATACTAGTATATAACTAAATTCAAACTTAAAAACACTTCCTACATCCATTAAACATCATCAATACGATCATCAATATATAATTCATAATTATTCACAAGATTACAGTGCATCATTCATTCATCAACTCATAATTAAACAACCCATTCACATATTGCATTACAACATACCCATTGGTGTTCACAAGATCACCTCACACATAGCCATATTTTGGGCACATTTCTCACAATCATCAATTCCTCACTTGTTTCACCTTCTTGCGAAACATACTCAACAATTCACACTGTCGATGGTCACTTAGCCAATCGACTTAATCACATTTAATATAGTCAATGGTCACTTAGCCAATTAATATATTCATCACATATTACATCCATGTTCACATTCATAGTATTCAACATACATAATTATAAACGGGAAATATACCGCTCATACACCAAAAATAAACCGAAAGTATACTAAAATCATCATTCTCACAATATATATATAAACCATACCACATCAAGTGGCTTTTACCAATTCATACCACCTCAAGTGGCTTGCACCCATAGTGCCAATATTCATAACACATGTTCAATAGATTATTCAATGATCTTACAATAATATATACATATATATATCATATTCCACTAAATAGCTTGCACATCAAAGGTGTCAATAACCCAATTCATCACACATATGCTCTATTGATCATTCAATGGTCTCAAAACAATATATATATACATACTCATCAAAATTGCCACCTTAATGGCTATCATAAACTAACATAGTTAATTAATTATAGTTACATGAAAATTTCTATATGTAGGCACTGAATTAACAATCACTTACCTAAAGCTTCAACTCCTTCTCAAGTAAAACCCTCATATTGAGCAGGGCCTCCTTCTCCTCTTCCAACCCCTATACATCATCACATACCAATACTAACAATCAACCATTGCAAATCATCCCAAATTCACAAAAAAGCAATAAAATGCTCCTAACTCAATTTGATCTCAAAACACCCACACTAGTCCAAAAACCCCCAAATTACTACTAAAGCTAGGGTTATATGTTTAGAGCAAATTTCAATTGGAATCACTTAATTTGGTTGTGTGTGGAATTACTTGTGGATTTTAGAATCTATTTGTCCAAAAGAGAATAAAATAGAGCATCACTATGAGCTCTGCAATGTCCAGCCTAATATGATAAGTTTAATAGCAAAATTCGGCCAAGTTCAAAACATTAGAAATCTAGAGGACTCTCTGAGGTTTCTAGAACATTAAATTATGCTCAAATCAGAGTTGTAAAACTCAAGATATAGCAAGAAAAAAATGACTGAAAAATAGGAAAAATTCCTACCCGAAATTACAACTAAGAAACTTAACTCAAATCAATAAAAATATAATTTAAAGCTTACCAAAATGACTTCAATGGCTGTAAAGCCTCCTAATGCTTCCCAATTTCTTAGCCAAATTAACTCTCTCTCTCTCTCTCTAAATCCTTAGTTCGTTTAGAAGTAAAAATGTTGCAACTCTCTAATTTTTCTTAAAAAACTCCTTCTCCTTCATCTACATGGCCACGTGAAGAAGAAGAGGATATAGCCAAATTTTGTGATATTTATTGCCATATATCCACTTTGGTCCTTAATGAAATACTCTTCTTCCTAACTAACCCCTAAACTCCTAATTGTTCCAATCAAGTCCCCACTTACCTTACAACTTAGTCCTTCTCTACACTTTCTCTTCACTCTCTACACAAACACACATATACAACCACGTACACTCACCTAATCAAAGACCTCTATTTGTGCACATAAAATCCAAGTAAATTACCTCCCTAAAGCCTACCCTAATAATTGTATATTTATCACCCAAATAATAATAATAATAACTATATATTATGGGTAATTATCACCATAATGTCCACTAACCTCCTTAATGAAATAGGCATCTTGCACCACACCCGATAAACTTCTAATTATGACAATTACATCCCCAACTTCTCTTCCAATTTAGTCCCTCTTATAACACATGCACCTTTCTAACTTATATAGGGTTCACTTATGCACTATGCATAACCTGCAATACATATATCATACATACGTATGTGAAAAGGGCGAGTGTTACATTTCTCCCCTCCTTGTAAAAATTTCATCCTCAAAATTTAGTACTCACTACTTACAAGGAATAAGTATAGATATTTTTGGCTTCATTAGCTCTTCTACCCATCATGTTGCTATCTCCTTATTCCCTAATTTCTTATCATAGACATTCACATTCACAATGCATAAATTAATTACACATGGTATTAAATTAGTAATCCACTTGTATCACACCCATACCATCCTCAACATTTCCTAACACAACCCATAGATCATAATGCGTCCGTTGCACACTAGACTTTATTATAAGAACCTAATGATAAAAATACATTTAATGAGAAATCTACCAAAATTTCAGCAGAACCTCCCTTAACATAATAAACATCTCCCTACTATAGTAGGGCCAATCCTGCAATAAAAATAACTATACTTCTAATAACAATCCCAATTGGGTTCAGTTATCCACCACAGTACAATTACATATTGTTCCATGTATCTTAAACTAAATATTATTTTCCTTCAAAATCTTAAAATTTCCCTTATCTGAGCCTTATTAAAGCTATGCAACTTCCTGCACTCAAATGAGGCTCTAAGCAACTTAGAAATTCTTAAAAGACATACTTAACATTATCAATTCATTCCTAATTGTATGGTACTCAATAAATCACAAGTTTAAACATTTATATTCAAACATTTACATTTATACCTTTGTAGTCTCAATAGCTCTTCCATATAATAAATCTCATTTACAAATACATGCTTAAAGTATCTACATATAGAACTATACCATTCACATTTCAACATTATATTCATTTTCCCACATCATTCATTCAAGCCATATACACATATACAATTCACCTTTTCAACAACCACTTCTCATTAAATACCGCATTGAATCACGTTTCCATATTCCCATAATCAAGAGAATCAATATATACATATTTATATGTCATTCATACCACATCATTTACTTCTCTAAATTATTTATAGCAATATAATTCTTATATTCAATCAATCCATCATTTATCACTTTTACAATCTATATAATTCATTTTCGTACCACATTCAATTACCAACTAACATCTTTACAATAAACACACATATGTCACTAAATATATCCTATTTAATATCATACTCAATCACAATTCAACATATTCTCAATTCATATTTTTATTCATTTCACATCACCTATCTTGTTTATTTCATGCATAGCCATTCATTTTTCATATTCAAGAGAATTAACATATATATCATTATATTAATAATCACTTACACAAAATACTTTAACTCTTTCAAAAGAAAAGTTTCCTTAGTGAGCTGTGTCTCCTCTATCCTTGTCCACTCCTACTCATAACCATGCATCAATACTACATAACAAGTATAAATGCAAGGACACTTATCATCATGTCCACCATTCAGTATCCTCATCATACACCCATATATACATTTGTATATATAAAAATAAACACACGTACAATCACTATTTCTTTTTTTTTCACATTCACAACATTTCATTTGATCTTTTCAATGGACATTTAGCCAATTGATTTAATATCAATATTTCACATTATTGACGGTCACTTAGCCAGTCAACATAACCAATCTTACACATTGTTGATGGTCATAAAGCCAATCGACATCACATTTCTTATAGTCGATGGTCACAAAGCTAATCGATTTATCTTTTACATTGCCAATGGTCACAAAGCCAATCAACATAACCAACACATTCCACATTGTTGATGGTCATAAAGCTAATCAACATTTCTCATAGTCGATGGTCACAAAGCCAATCAACAAAATCAACATTTCCCCTAGTCGATGGTGACAAAGCCAATCGACTTAATCACATATTATATTCATATTTCATCATAAACACATCATTTATATCCAATAAACCAACCTCAAGTTCATAATAAACACCAATTAAAACCATAATTCTAATACCATTACATTTCATATTTATCTCGTTCAATCATATATTTCACAACAATATATCAATCTCATTTATATTTGTACATGAATCAATATCCACATATACACTTGCAACATTCTTACAATTACTCACAATTTACCAAATTAATACATGGATGAATATAAGTATAATTAATAGCATTTGACTGCACCTCACATAAGCTTACATCCCAAAACTTATTTAACATTTGTACACATCTCAATAATAAGAGATAACATCTCATAATATTTCACATAAAATAGGAATTTATACACTCACATCCTAATCTCAACAATCAATACCCGGTCAAACCTGTTCTTACATAATCACATCACTCTTAATATATTTTGGCTTATTTGAACTGTTGACGGACATTTAGCCAATCAACATAATTATTTTTCCATTTTGTCGACGGTCACTTAGCCAATCGACATAACAACATATACAATTTTTATTTTAATACAAAGATGTAGTAGTTATATATTCTAATCTTTTCTTATAGTAAAATTAATTATATCATTTACTATTTTAATGCAAAACTTCATTATCAAATTTGTAATCACATCATCCTAATAAGTATAGAATACACACATACCACATTCTGGTAATTACTCAAATAAGTTATATATATATATATATATATATGGGATGCACACCCATATAAACAAACATGTGAATGTTCGGAATCTATATTTATTAATACAAAAGCATGATAAATAGTATAATATTTGTACCTGTATTTTCACTTCTTTTATTATTTCTTTACTGGGCAATCTATGATAAAATGCCCATGTTGTCTACAATAATAACACACTTTCGATTTAGTTCTCCAATATTCTCCCTTATGTAATTTTCCACATTCATTGCACATGAGAACTGTTGTACCACTCAGAAATTTACTCTTATCAACACTTTCACTTTCCTTTGATTGCTTAAATCTGTTGGTTGTTGATCCTTCCTCTAGTGAACTAACCTGACTCACTTCACGTTTCTTTATTCTACTATGCCGAGATCCTATACTTCTAAAAAAGAAAGTTTCATTCACTTTGATTGTTGTAGTTTTCTTGTCTTTGATCTCCAATATTTTTCTTTTTGATATAATCTCTTCAGCTCGAAGTGCTACTTCTGTTAAAAGAATTAGGTGATTTTATACTGATTTAATTAGCTAGTTTTTAGGCCTTAAAGCCAGTTATTTTCAAGCCAGCAGATTCTATGTTGTAATTTTTTATTCTTTCCTTAATTAAGATGTGAACAGATTTGTACATAGCTCTTTTAGTGGCTGGAAATCAGCTTGTAATTAGTATAAAGGTGGAATTCTCCACCCAAAAAATATACCTTTTTTTCTCTCTAAAAATTCTATTAAGTTTATCATGGTATCAAAGCCACAATTCTAAAAACTCTTGTGTTCCTTGTTCACCATAATCCTAGTTCAGTCTCTTGTTCCTAGTTATCTTGATCAAGGATCAAGATCTTGCAGCCTCATGTCTTCAGACAAGTATGATTCCTTTTTTATTCATTTTAATGGCAAATACTATTCTGCCTGGGCATTCCATTTCAAGATATTTGTCAAAGATAAAGATCTATGGGGTCATGTTGATGGAAGCAAACCAGTTCCTAGCAAAGACAAGGATGAATATGCCAAATGGGAGGTCAAGGATGCTCAGATCATGGCATAGATTCTAGGATCCGTCGAGCCCAACATTGTCCTAAACCTTTGACCTTTTAAAACTAAGCTGAGATGTGCATTTACCTAAAGAAACTCTATAGTCAACAGAATACTGCTCGTAAATTCCAGCTTGAACATGAAATATCCACCCTACAACACGACAGTCTCTCTATTTCTGACTTCTACTCCAGTTTTATGAATCTTTAGGCTGAATATACTGATATCATTTATGCTACCTTATCTCATGAAGGCCTTAGTGCTATTCAATTTGTCCATGAAACTGCAAAAAGGGATAAATTTCTTATGAAATTGAGATCTGAATTTGAAGGTACTAGGTCTAATCTTATGAATCGAGACCCTGTTCTCTCCTTGGATGCATGTCTCAATGAGTTACTTCGAGAAGAGCAGCGACTTCTCACTCAAATAGTCATGGAACAACGAAGATCCATCTCTGTTCCAGTTGCTTATGCAGTGCAAGGTAAACCAAGAGGTAGGGACATGAGTAATATTCAATGTTTTTGCTGTAAAGGTTTTGGTCATTATGCTTCAACTTGTTCCTAAAAATTTTGTAACTACTACAAAAAGGATGGCCATATTATCAAGGAATGCCCTGCTCGACCTCCCAAGAAACCTATAACAACATATGTTGCTTCAGCTAGTTCTTCCACTACTAGTGGTTCTATGGATGTAGCAACCCCAACATAAAGTGCTCATGCTCCTGTTCAACCTGTGACCCCTGAAATGATTCAACAAATGATTATCTCTACTTTTTCTGCTCTAGGTTTCTCAAGTAAACCCTTTCCTACATCATCGACTTGGTATTGTGATTCTAGGGCTTCCAATCACATGACAAATAATGCTCAGTTCCTAACCAATGTAAATAAATATTCTGGAAATCTTGAGATTCATACTACTGATGGCAATCGTTTGCCTATAACAGCCATTGGTGATATTTCTTCCTCTTTAACTGATGTTTTTGTTTCCTCTAGCCTTGCCACTAATCTTGTTTCAGTTGGCCAATTTGTTGATAATAATTATAAAGTGGAATTTTTAAAATCTGGCTGTGTTGTGCAGGATCAACAGTCCAGGAGGATGATTGCAAGGGGGCTTAAAGTAGGACGTGTTTTTCCTCTTCAATTTCCTTTGTCTTCACATTTTTCAGTTCCTTTTATCTCATGTAATTTTGCCCATGTTGATTACCGAGCATGGCATAAATGCCTCGAGCATCCCAACTCTAATGTCCTCTATGTTTTGTTAAATTCTGGTTTACTTGGGAATAAAAAGTCAACTTCTCTTAGTGCTGTCCAATTTGATTGCAGTTCTTGTAAGCTTGGTAAAAGTAAAACTTTGCCATTTCCTACTCACACACCTAATGTAGTCCAACCTTTTGAATTGATACATAGTGATTTGTGGGGCATGGCACCAGTTATCTCTCATGCCAATTACAAGTATTTTGTTACTTTTATTGACGACTATAGTCGTTTCACTTGGGTTTACTTCTTGCATTCTAAAGATGAAGTATTTTC
>CATIWO010896360.1:0-10695 GCA_949673435.1 Macaranga tanarius | reverse complement strand
TTAAGTTATGTTCAGGTTAGGACCTCGACGATCTAAAGAAGAGGTGTCGGGTCTAGTGATTTGAGTAAATAGAATATAACTTTAAGAGTATAATCTAAGTATGTTTAATTAATAATAAGCATAGTTATGATTGGAGAATAGAGAAATACTCTTTACTGGTCTTCTTTAAATAAAGTTTTAAATATATTTTAATTGCTCACTGGGTAATTTCCTTTTGAAATTACTCACACTCTTTTGTTTTTAAAAATTTCAGTATAGGTTCTTGATGTCTGCTGAGACAGTAAAAAGAGTTGGTAGTCTCGAGGGCCACGACAGATGAAAAGAAGATTGTAAAGATGAATATATAATTGGGGATATTGTTATAGTGTAACCATTTAAAATGGTTTTTAAGCTGTGTATCTCATTATTGTAATATTGTTGTTAAGAGATCAATCATTATCATTTATTTCTTTAATTATGTGTATTAATGGATAAGTTTTGGATAAGGTGTTACAGTTATTAATTAAAAATAAAATATTAATGAATTACTATAAATTCATCTATGTAAGATTTGATTTCAATAAAAACATATAAATCATTAATTATTTCATGTATAATTTAATTAAAAATTCACTTAAGTGTTTAATATGTAAGTCAATTGAAATAATAAAATACCATTTGATTAAATTAAAAATTTAAAAATTTTAAATATTTACTATGAGTTAAATTATTATTTTGAAAATGGTTTACTTTAAATATTTAAATTAAATGTTTAAATATTTTAAATATTTCAAAATAATAATTTAACATAAAATAACTACATATATATCAATTTGAATATATCAATTAACTTTTCATTACATAAAAATAAGCAATAAAATTTATAATTTATTTAATTGGAAAAATTAATTTTGGATTCTCATAACGTAAATATTTGTTTTACATGCATTAATTAAAAAATATAAATTAAATAAAAAAATTAAGTATCAATTTATCAAAATAATTAATAGTTCATGATTAAATTGCAAAAGAAGTTAAAAGTCGTGCATTTTTTTACAAATTATCAAAATGATGTGTTTTGACGTGATATCTATATGGACCATTGAGATTATTTCGACTACCATTTCAACAAAATTGGGCTGGATTTTTTGCTAGTAATTTGAATTGTAAAGATTAAAAAGTTTGTGAATAACATTGCTAAAATAAAAAAGATATGTCGAATTTGCTAAAAGCGCTAAAATTTATGAATTTTTTTGTAATTTGCCCTTTAACAAAAATGATTTCTAAGTCTATTATATAAAAAATTTAATATATTTTTAAAAATAGATAAATGTATCAAAATATACTGATATTAGTAAATAGAAAAATTTAAACATACTTTTTGGTTTTTGTCACATTAAATATGAATAATACTATCATAACTCAAAATAAAATTATTATACATAAAACACAATTAAAATAATTTGTTATATAAGAGATATTATATGATAAATAATTATTGTAAAAAAATTATATTAGGATTATCATAAAATTTAATTTAATTTTTTTTTTTTAAATTTAAAAAAGTGAGAACATGATCAATCTCTTAATCTATTAATACTTTAAAGAGAGTTATAACACACTTTAAGCTCACAAAATCCAACTTCAAACCTCTCATTATAGAAATAAAAAAATGAGATATTGAGCAATTGAGCAATAATGATAATGAGAACAAAAGTTGCGTAGAATTTGTAAAGGTCACTGAAATAGAATTTTTAGAAATTCTAATTATCAAGTGGAAGTGCTTTTTGACTCACTATTGGAACAATTTCTCTGTCTAACCAACAAAATAAAGCCTACAAAAATACCGCAAAGCAGCCCATCGCCTATCCCAAAAGCCTTTTTTTTTTTTTTTTTTTTTTTTTTTTTGAGGAAATCCCAAAAGCCATTTTAACTCTTTTATACCGGGTAATATTTACTTACAGTACTCAAAGTTTCAACTAAAATTCATTGTGATATTTAATTTTTATTTTATCACTTAAAATTATTTAATATTAAATTTTATTTTGAAGAAAATTTATAGGTTTATTTTGTTAACCAGTATTAATAATGTGGCATGTACATGAGAGCTAACATGATTAAAAATGCCACATATTCAATAGTATTTGTACATATTAATTTAGGGAGACACGTGATATCATATTATGCTTACTAAGTCAATAAAAACATAATGTGGCACTACGTATGCTACCAAAGTGACATGTACAAATATCACATAAGATGTATTTCTTTTAATCACGTGCACCTTCACATACATGCCACATCATTAACACTAACCAAAAAATTTAATTAAGGATGAGTTAAATATGAAATTTGTTTCAAGTTGTGATGTGAGATGATTTTAAGTGACAAGATAAAGTGTTAACTATTATAATGAAACTTACTTGAAGAGTTAGATACATAGGTGACAATTGCTCTTTTGTACCCATTAATTTTAATACTTTATTTTTTCAAATGATTATTAAATTTTTTTTGACATATTAAAATAATTTATATACATTGAAAAAGTTTATGAACGTGATGACATAATGCAGTTGGAGCGATGCCTTGAATAATGATTGGAGTAGTTAATGGAAGATTTTACCCATGTTGTACAAGCCTTCTAATGTCAGGAATCTAAAAAAGCCTGTATGGGGAATCCGAAAGGCAACCATGACCTTTTTAACATGCTGAAAGGTGGTCTTAAGGACGACTTTAAAGAAAGTAAGGATGTAAACACTTTTCATGATACTGGAACCGTATGTCATACAGCAAGAGGTGCAGTGAAAGAGTTGTTACACACTTTTGATTTCTACGATGAATAAGCTATGACTAAAGTTGGTCCAATTGATTTCAAAAATTCAATTTATATGAGTGTTTTGACTATAAAAAGGGAAAAATCGATTCGTTTTCTCTTTAAAGAGAAAGTCTTAATAATGAACGTGTACAAAAAAAGAATATGAGAGAAGAACAAGTTATAATGTTTTTATTGATTATACAAGTGTGGAGATGATGACCTCAAAAAAAAATCAATATATGAGCTATATTTGGTCATCAATGACAATGAAATTTTATTATATCAATTTAATATGGATATTGCTTACAAGGATGAACATGATGATAGCTTTACACTGCAGTTCTTGAATAAGAATATACAAATATCAATATTAAAGTAGAAAAAAGTCTTACATGCCTACAACCTCTATTATCAATGAATTATTTTATGGAATTAATGAAGCGTATGATGAGTCTACTTATAGAGATAAGGTTAAACAACTAACAAGGTTCATAAAAAGATTGGTTATGTCGAGGTGATTGAGAAATATCAATCCTAATGCTTATCGCCTTAAGCTGCCCGGTCATATTCGTACTTATGATGTGTTTAATATGAAGCATATTTTTTTTTATTTTCATGGTAACTTCTTGGATGACGATGACTTTGACATTTTGAGGTCAAATTTTCTCTACCCTGAGAGGAACGATGCAGACCAGCTGGCATTAGATTTGTTGGAGCAATGGAATAAGAGGCCATGATTTACTCCTATTTTGTTTAGGATTTGATTTTTTTATTTCTATTTTAGTGTTGATTTTTTATTCCTAACTAGGATTTGGTTTTCCTATATTTGGTTGGGATTTGATTTCCTACCTTAGCTATAATTATTTTTATTTTATTTTCTAATTAAATTAGGGTTAGTAAGTATATGTCACCTATAATTATGTAAGCTTTAGAGCTATTGGAGACAGTGTTTAGGTGAACAATAAAATTTCTCTTATTTTTTCAAATTTTGACATTCTTTTATTAGAATTTCAAATTTTGATGCATATTATTTTGGTATTCAGTTAAATCAATAGATTAATAGAAGGTTGTTTCAATTTTTCGTACTATCTTTCTCGTTGAGACTTCCACTACGTTAAATATTCCCTTGTGAGCTCCATTTGATGTTGTATCAACATTTATATAACATTGGTTAGATCCAAGTTATATGGAGGGGTTTGGAATTTAGATTACAGAAAAACATTATTTTTGTATTTAATTGAATCTAAAAATAGTTGAAGGGCAAATGTGAGCTTTGTCCTAAACAAGAGGGCAAAAATGAGCTTTTCCCAATAAATTCTTTTCAATAGAACTTTAAATCTCAATTTAGCCTCATAAACATGACTTAATCATTAATTATGGCATATATTTTTTTGCTGTCTTTTATGTAAGTATCCGAATCTTATCCTTTTCTCCAAGTCCTTCTCACTTCTCAGTATGGACCTAGACAATTAATGTGTATTTTGTATTTTTCAAGTGACATACACCTTAACACAAGTTATGTGATATTTGACTAATTTATTATTTTACTTAATTCATGTTAAGTGAAAGATGATTTAAATAATTGAATTTTATTTTAGAATTAAAATTTACAAAACAACTAGTTGTAATAAGGAATACTTAAGGTGGAGGGCAAATTTATCTATATATTTGGAAAAAAAATGTTATTTATTATGTTTTATATAAATTTAACAAAAGTTGGCATGCACTTTTCCCACTAAAAAAATGCATTAACAAATGTTGCAACATTTTGACCCAAATTTGCGATACTTTGAACAACTATGTAATGAAATTTGATTATAGTGCCGAATTTATATTTATTTAATGTCCAAATTTATACTTAATGTGAAATAAAAAATGAAAAATAATTTAAATTTGTTTATTTATTGATATTGGTAAAAATAAATAATTTATTTATTATATAATTCACAAATTTTCACACACACACATATAGATAAGTGTTTAACTTGAAAATTATTCATTTAATACACATTTTATTTATTATCTTGCATGATTTTTTTTTAACGCTAACATGGAATATTAATTTTATTTTTTATTATAAATTTAGTACGTGCAAATTGTTTTCTATATGTAACAAACATTTTTCATAATCCTTTTAAAGTTAAGTGTTAGGTATCATTTTAATATTTTTGTGCATTCTTATTTATATAACTTGATATTTTTTATCCTTAATTAGTTTATTTTTATTAATTATTTATCGAATATATAGTTATTTTTGTATCATATTCAAATATGTTTTTCTTATTTCAATTGAATTATTTTTTTCGTACATCAATCAGATCATATATAAAATAATCAATTCTATATATTCTTTTTATTGGGATCAATCTCATCTTTTTCCTTATTGAAATTTGAATTGTATAATGAATAATTAAAAAAATTAATTTAAATTTTTAATAATTAATAATTATAATATTTCCCGTTTATGTATTATGAATTATATATTAATGCTACGCTTCATTACTATCATAGCTATATTATTCGTTATTTTTTAACACCATCAATACAATGCCCACATATCATTATCAAGCAATGAATTTGAATTATATTTTGACAAGATTAGAACTCAAATGCAATACTGATATGACTACTAAATGATGTGATTTAAAATCTAAATTAATCTCATTTATTAAAATGTGCACTTCATTACCATTTATACCATTTCGTACTTTTGCAAGTATACATTGCATTATCTTGTCTTACCTTTATTTAGACATTAATTAGATGATTTTGTATTTAATTACAAGAATCAATACTAAAAATGTCCAACAAAAAGGCAATAGGATCATGCTACTTTTGCAACAAGATTGTCGAATAAATTATTCCCTCCTACACTTAAGGTTAGTCCATAAATCTCATTTTTAAATTTTTTTATTAATTATGAATTTAAAAATATTATTTTATAAAAAATAGAGAACATTATGCTTTATTTATGATAAAATTATTAATATGTAAAGCATCTCTTTTTGACAATTAACTTCACAAATTGATGGTACTTACTTGTAACGTGAAAAGCATGCTATGCGTACTACGCACTCTGCGTATTCCAGAAGTCATCATCTTCAGCGGAGACCTCAGTTCTATTTTTTTCTCTTTTCTCTAAATATAAATTTTATTATTATTATTATTACATTTTTTTTAAAACAAATAATTCTTATTATTATTAAGGGAAAAAAAGTACAACCCGAAAAAGCACAAAGGTACTGCTCGATTCAGCGCGCCACCGTCTAAATTCCACTTCTTTAAATATTTATTTTTTTCATTTTTAAATTTTACCGCGAAAAAAAAGAAAAAACACAAAAAGACGCACCAAAACGCGCGTCACATAACTCCGTCAAAGGAAAAAGAAGCAAAAAAAAACATAACGACGTTAACTTAGAACCGTTAAAAACGACCTTTCTCTTTTCTTCTGCTCCTTATGTTTTTCTGCAACCAACAACACTGGCAGCCTTTCTCGCTCTTCATTTTGTTTTACTTTCTCTCTCTAGAAGAATAAATGTTACAGTCCTAAAACGGCGTCGTTTTTATCTCCGATTGACGTGAGGTACGGTACAGGTGGATCACCTGTGTTTCAGTTTCAGATTTTCGGTGATTTAATTTAATTATAATTATTTGTAAAATATTTGACTATGGAAGCAGGATTTTCGGCGGTAAAATCGGATCTATTTTGACATGTGTAGTGTTTGTGTGTTTTATTTTTTACTATTTTTAGGGATTTTTTTGAAAAAGATCAAGACCAACTCTTCGCGTTCCTAATTTGTAGCAGATTGATTCGATTACTGGTCTATTTTTTAATTTTTAATTTTGAGCTGATTTTAAATTTAATTTTTGGGAGTTTTTGCAGTGATTTTTTGGTTTGGTTTGGTGGTGGTTGGTGGGAATTTAGTAAAAGAGTGATGAAAATTTTGAAGGGCAAAAAGTTAAAATTTATTTATTTATTTTTTGAATTTTCAATATTTGAGTTCTGGAATATTTGAAATCAGCTTTGTGAACTCTCCGTTTTGTGTTTTGGTTGATTATTGACCGTTGATTTATGGTTAATTAATTGACTTTGCATTTTCTTATTGCTCCTTTAGCATTAATTCTACTTGGACAAAATATGATAAAATTCTCACCACCGTTTTCTTGAAACTGGGTAAGATTGGAAAATAAAGATTTTGTCATGTGTTTTGTCTCTTTGTTTTGATTGTACTTCTGTTGTTTCTTTTGAAATTTTTGTGGAGGTGGGTGTTTTCAGTGTTGCAAGTGGAAACCCTTGTTGTTGTTGTTGTTTTTTTTTTTTTTTAAAGCCAGCACAGCTTTAGTTAGTGTTTTGAGGTACTAGGAATAGAGAATTATTTCGTTTTTGCTTTTGTTTTTAGCTTCAAATTAGTGAAATTTACTGTTCCTCAAGGATTTGTGGAATTGGGTCTTAATCATTTTGGAGTGTTTATGAAGCTTCAATTTTCAAGACCTCTTATTACATGATTGGGTTTTGATGTGATTTTAAGTGTCGAAATAACAATTTTTTTTTCTCTATTACAATTGCAGAGGCACTACAATACTTGGGTATTTTCCCTCACTCTCCTTGGAGGATTTTTTTTTGGGTTTTCAGTTTTGCTTGAACTTCAGAACATGTGAGTGATAATTTTGGATTTCTATAACTCTGCAACACGGTATGTGAGTGATAATTTTGGATTTCTATAATTCTGCAACACGGTGTGGTTGATCATGGGGAGTGCTTGTTGTGTTGCTGCTAGAGACAAAAATATAGTAAATGGACCTAGTAGTGAGATCTTGCATAGGAATATCCGGTATTCACCAACATGGAGTTTTAGGTGGGATAATAGAGGGCGAGTAGCAGGGGAGGAGACTTCTGTAACTTGGTTTTCAGATGGAAATAGTAGAAATGATGGACCAGATATTAAATATGAATCGGCCTATACATCAGAGGATGGAAGCCCCCTGGGTAGTTTTCAGAGACGTACATGGCAGAAGTCCCCAACATTGTCTGAAGGTACTACTGTGCATGCTAGGACTCCTGCTTCAGGTAAACTATTTCAAATGGTGCTTTTAGCTGATGGGTTTCACACAATATTGAAATTGATTCTGAAAATTGATAAGCATAGTGACCTCACAGTAACATGTCGCTTGCACTTAGCTGCATTTGCTTGATATGGATTCATGCAATGTTTGCACAAATATTATAAATACTAAAACAACAGTGAAATAGCCGAAATTTATACGTCGTTTTTGTATTTCTTGTCATTGCGAAGAGATGGAGAACGTTGATGTTAATATGTCATATCTGAGGAGTAGGGGTTAGTAAATGAAATCTTGTCAGAGCAAGTGTGGATTGAAATCTAGAGGAGATACCTCCAATGTATATATTCCTTAG
Source organism: Macaranga tanarius (assembly GCA_949673435.1). Lineage (NCBI taxonomy): Eukaryota > Viridiplantae > Streptophyta > Magnoliopsida > Malpighiales > Euphorbiaceae > Macaranga > Macaranga tanarius. The sequence continues at coordinate 2,485 of CATIWO010896360.1, read as the reverse complement.
GTAAATTTTCTTTTCCTAATTTTTAAAAATCAATTTGTGGGAGGTTTTTGTTAAAAAAAAATTGTGAAGGTTTCGTTCATAACTTAATCCACTGATCATCAAGAGAAATATTAGCACAAATTTGGTTTATTTAGCAAGTGAGCCATATCTGAACAACGTTGCACTTGGTTTGTTTGGCTTAGTGCCCAAACTTCAAAATTTTTTAGTCATTTTGTAAACGAGACAAGACATAGCATGCAAAGCTCTTAAGATTGGAGATAACAGCATTCTGGGCTGGTATATGTGGCTTATGGTTTTTGTTCTTTTTCACTACTGAGATGTTGGCGTTGGTGATTATATGCAGTATCAGCATTTTGCACTCTAGATGTCATTTCTTTTCCATATTCTAGTTTGGAATTATTGATGTCACACTTAAAGATTTATGCACCATCTTTGAATTAACGTCATGTGTTTTTGTCTTCCTATATGTTCTCTGCCAGTTTCTCAACTCCCTTTTAGATCACGGCTTTTGGTTCAGCTAAATAACTCTGAATTTTGCAATTTCATTAATGTTGATTGGCATTTGTCATGATTGAATGATAACCTTAACAAGCTGTTAATGATATGCATTTTACTGGTTCCTTTTCTTCTTTGACCTTTGTTGGCCTTGTTGTAGTCTGATATTTTTGTACATATGGCAGATCAATCTATCTCAAGAACTATCTCAATGGACACGAGTTTAGAACAGGTAGAGAATCTTCTATAAAGAGGCTTCGTTATTTTACTGTTATGTCTCTCATTTGAGACATCTATTCCCTGAATATGACATGTTTTATTTTATCTGTTCACATTCTAGGTGAAGAAATCAATGGAATCCCCAAGTGTTTCAGATCCATCTCCTGTGAAATTCTCTCTCTCCTTGCCTTCAACTTCATCTGTAACATCTCCGATATCGTCTCAAAGTCACTTGCATCCGGCCAGCTCAAACACTCCAAGTTGTCCTTACCATTCTTCTGGGCAACAGGTAATGGGGCAAGCATCTGATACCCAAATCCCAGAAGTGAAGTCATCAGACAGCTTTGCAGTTCCCGAAGAGAGGGCCTCAGTACCCTCATGGAGCAACGAATCAACTCGAGGCTCCCATGGTGGATCTTTGGATGGTTGGTCTATGCATGCATTTTCTGAGCTAATGGCGACTTCTCATAGAGAAAAGTGGTCTTTTGACAATGGCTCCTTGGGTTTTAATCAGGAGAAAACCAGATCCAGTGGTCGAATATCAACTTCTTCTCTCTCTGTTGATCTTCAAACATGTGGGATCTGCACAAAGCTATTGACTGAGAAATCTTTGTGGAGCAGCCAGAAGCTTGTTTCGAACAATGAGCTCTCTGTTGTTGCTGTTCTAACCTGTGAACATGTTTATCACGCTGAATGTTTGGAGACTATGACGCCTGAAATTCACAAGTATGATCCTTCTTGCCCTGTTTGTACTTTGGGGGAGAAGCAGACCCATAAGCTTTCTCAAAAGGCTTTTAAAGCAGAAATGGATTTGAAGGCAAAAAACAAGAGATCAAGGAATCGAATTGTTGATAGTGATCTTGATGGTGATTCTGTTATTTTTGATCGTATAAAAGGTAATGGACATGAAGGAAAAGGCCCCAAGATGACCTCCAGTTCCAGCATGAAGAGCTCTTTAGCAAAGCCTTTCCTGAAGAGACATTTTTCATTTGGATCGAAGGGTAGCAAACCCTTAACGGAGAACCAGTCGACCAAAAAGAAGGGATTCTTCTGGACAAGATCTTTGAAAGCGTGAGATTTTTTCCAGCTATTCAGAGGTGAGCACATCAATCTAATGCATTTACTGCTTTTGTCATCGCAGATCGCCAAAAGCTTTTTATTGCATTTCATGAAAGATTGTAACCTCTAAGCTGTTGTTATGCCACCTTTTTTCTTCTAGATATATGATTGCAATTTGCATTTGCCAATTGGAAAATATTCTAAGATAATCAAAGCTAATTATTTCAATTGTCAAATCCCTGGAACCTGATTGAAGTTTTATACACGTACAGATTCCAGTGTGGACCTTCTCTTCATTGGCAAACGGATTATGGGGACCAACTCAGGACATCATCCTTCAAGTTTGATTTAGAAAAACTAGCATTTGCATACAAATTATGAAATGTCAACAGGACTAGCTTCTGGAATTACACTGTAAAGAAAGTTAAAAAAAAAAAAATCCATAGAAAAAAAATTCTCTTTTTGATCATGGAAAATATAGTAGGAATCAAAATGCATCACGAGACTAGTGATCCTATTCTTATTATGTACAGATTAATTTGTTTTGTTTCATGCTTAGACAATTCATGAATTGAAACGTCAATAAGGTGATATCATTTGCGAAAATCTCGGTGGGGTGGGGCTATGGTCCTTACACCAGTGGCTCGCTAGGTGATGTCACGGTTCCAGTTTTTATTTTGCCAATATATATAGACGTTGTCCCTTGACTTGT
>CATIWO010896318.1:0-16637 GCA_949673435.1 Macaranga tanarius | reverse complement strand
CATATTGAATATCTGTCATTATTTAGTGATGGATGTTAGTGTGACGGATGGTCAGTTCATCACTAAGTTTAAAAAATTCTTTTAGGATACTTAGTGTGTCATACCCTCACAACCAACATACATTGCATATATATATATATATATATATATATATATATAATAAGGGCATGTTATTTCATTTATGGAAGTTATTAACTACACTGAATTTGTAACATTCAGACATATATGTTTAAACTCATAAAATTACAATTTATTTAACTACATGAAACATGAAGTTAATGTATTATACTACATCAAAATGCACGTGTGAAGCTCTCATCACTGGCCCTACCTAAGAATGTCTATCGAAATGTAGACTACGAATTTAAGAGCTGAACACTATCCTGAAAATAATAAACATGCAAAGGAGTAAGCTTGCAACTCAATAAGTGGCACTAATATAAATATACTCAAAACTTCTCAAGAACTAATTAAGAATAAATAAAAATAATTTATCTTGGACTACACGGGCGTGTCTTTACCCGTGTAGTCTTCTGGTCAAAACTCATAGTCGAGATATGGCTTGGAATATGGTCATTTTTTTTCCGAGTACCTCCTGGCGAGCGCCAGACACTGGCGATCATTAGTGGCTACTCGCAACCATGAATGCCATAGACTGGCGATCTTGAGCATACATATATATATATATATATATATATATATATATATATATATATATATATATATATATATATATATATCACCTCAACGTCATGTTGGCTTAGATTAAAAGTCCTCGAATTCCCATTCTCATAATAATTGACAAGCATATAATTAATAAACAATTGTCATATTGGTAGGTGGATGTGTGTGGTGTGTGTATAAACATGTTGTAACACCCGCATTCTCGCATACGTATTTATGACATATGTAATACATGTTGTGCATGGTACATGAGTGGACTTTATTTAAGTTAGAGATGTGTATGAATGTAGAGAAGGACCAAAGTGTAAGGAAAGTTTGAAGTGATTTGTCACAAATAAAAGTTGTGGGCTATTGTGAATGAAACCCATTTTATTAAGGTGCTAAATAGACAATTGTGAGATATTTGGTTGATATTTAATTTGAGTAATATTATATTGATTATTGAGATAAATATGTTATTATTATTATTATTATTATTATTATTATTATTATTATTATTATTATTATTGTTGTTGTTGTTGTTATTTTTATTATTATATTAGAGATAATATGCTATTATGAAGGAAGACTTTAAGAGAGGGTGCAAGTGGAAGTTTTTGATTGGCTAGTATATTTGTGTGTGAATATTTAATTGTGTGGTATAGTATAGAGAGTAGAAGAAGAAGAAGAGAAGAGAGTGAGTTTTGAGAGATTTTTGAAGAGGATTATGATCTTGCTTTAGCTAGCAATCAATGACTTTAGGAAGCATTAGAAGGTCTTATATGCTTAAAGCATCAATTGGTAAGTTTTCTTTGTGTATTTAATTATTTTTAGTTGAGTTTCATTGTTGGTTGAATTCAGGTATGCTTTCTCTATTTTTCCGTCCTATTATTTTGGCCATATTTTGAGTTATAGAGCTCTGATTTGAGTAAGGTTAGATGATTTAGAAACTTCAGAGAGTCCTTTATAATTTTTATGTTTTGAGCTTGAGCTGAAATTGTTGTTAAGATTGTCATATAGGGTCAGAAATTTTGCTGCTCATGTAACGTGCCTTGTTGTACCAGAGTTGCTTTAAAAATTCATAAACAATTCTATACATGCCCAAATTGAGTAATTCTAATTGAAAATTGTAGTAGATATATAACCCTAGCTTCAATAGCAATTTGGGGGTTATTGAATTTGTATGTGCATTCCTAGGTCATATTGAATTAGGAGCATTTAGTTTCTCTTTTTGATGTTTAGGGTGAATTACAATATTTGATTGTTGGAAATTAGTATATTATTATGTGTAGGAGTTGGAAGAGGTAGTGGAGACCCTACACCATAGGGGAAGCTTTGCTTGAGAAGGAGTTGAAGCTTATTTATAAGTAATTATTGATATAATGTATATTTATGTTGATTTTATATTTAAATGCGAATTATGTTATTATGTGAATTGTGCAAGCCATTTAATGTGGCAAGAAATAATATATATATATATATATATATAAGAATATTGAATTGAGATTGAATGGTGAGTGGTGACTCACTAAGTATATTGAAAATGATGTGAAATGAATATAATGTTAGAATTTCAATGGTATATTTATAAATGTGAATATTGATTGATGTGAGAATATAAGTGAGGTTAATGTATTGTTGTGATGGTATTGAAATTATAGTGGTGAATGGTATATATTACAAACTTGAGGTTGGTTTATTGGATACGATGTATGAATATGTCGATTGACTTTGTGACCATCGACTATTTGAGAACTGAGAAATGTGATTGTGTCGATTGGCTTTGTGACCATCGACTATAAGAAATATGAAATGTGATGTTGATTGGTTTTGTGACCATCGACTATAAGAAATGTGAAATGTGATGTTGATTGGCTTTGTGACCACCGACTATGAGAATTGTAATGTTGATTGGCTTTATGACCATCGATTATGTGAGAATGTGATATCGATGGGCTTTGTGACCATCGATTATGAGAAATGATGATTATGTTGATTGGTTTTGTGACCATCAATAATGTGGAAATAATGATTATGTTGATTAGCTTTGTGACCATCAGCAATGTGGAAAGTGATGATTATATTGATTGGCTTTGTGACCATCAATAATGTGAAATGTGATGATTAAGTTGATTGGCTTTGTGACCATTGATAAGATTTAATGAAATGAAGTCGATTGGCTTTGTGACCAGCTACAAGATTAAATAAAATAATGTGAATGTGAGAGAATGAAGTAATGATTGTAAGTATATTTATATATATATATATACAAATGTATATGTGGGTATGTGATGAGGATATCGAATGGTGAACATGTTATGTGCTCTGACATTTGTGCTTGTTCATGATACTTGAATTGAAGTTGTATGAAATAGGAAATGTGAATCTAATGTAGTGAAGTAAGGATCTAGTTAAATTGTGTATACCTTGTGCACACTCTTGATATATGTTGGTATACCTTTAGTATACGTTTGGTTGATGTTAAGTAAATAAGAGTTTTGCTATTGAAAGAATAATGTATTATGTAATGGTTGTGGATTATTTGGAATATTATGAATTATTGTATATGTTGCATCAACAATTGAGTTTAGGTGTTTGAGTATCTTTTTATGATGTTTTGGTTATAGCAAAGGGATTTGGACATGGCCATGTGGCTTAAATGCACAACCGTGCATATGCAGGGTGTTAAATTCAGAGTTTTCAAAAATATTTTTTAAATTTAAAAATACTTTTTCAAAAATATATTTCTTTAATTTTTTAAATAAAAATAATTTATAATTATTGTATTACTTCAAATTAAAAATAATTTTTTAATATTTATATATAAAATTTATTTATTTTATATATTTTAATATTTACACATTTTCCTTACATTATTTTTTTGCTTATATTTTTTTAAAAAATATAATTTTGATATATTTATTTTCACATTCCCATATTAGTGTTTCCGTTTACGTTTCGGAACTTAGATTTTGAGTTCTTAATACTATGATGAGGAGTTGTTATATCGAGTTCTTATTTTTTTTTTTTTATCTTTATTGACTTAGTTTTTGAGTCAATAAATATGCATGTTTTTTTTTTTTTTTTTTGTCGGTTTTAAGCTCTGAGGGTTCCCGGAAGAGCGGAGGGAGGAGAGGGATCGAACATCCGCCCTCTACCTGAATAGAGGACAACATAGAATTTTTAAACCCACGTAACTGAGGAAGGAACTTAGAATTCGAACCTAAGTTCCAATGATGCCTTTAGAGTCACTTGTCAATAAATATACATGTTTTTGGCGCGCATATATATCACCTCAATGTCATGTTGGCTTAAGATCAAAAGTCCTCGAATTCCCATTATCATAATAATTGACAAGCGCATAATTAATAAACAATTTCCTCTTTGCCTATGGGCTTAATGAAATTATTGTTGTTAAAAAAAAAACAATTTCCTCTTATAATAACTTTGTTTTTCTTTTGTCTCATTTTTGAAAATAGAAAAGAGTGATTACATATGCATACAATTATATTATATTATTATATGAACGACGCATTTCACACCCAGTATGCTAGCCATTGCACATCTCTTACATGGATTCCTCGATAAATCCATCACTATACTCTCCACTATATTATAATTTATAAATTAACTACACAAGGTAATTTTTTAAACTCTTATATTTCAAACTTCATGAATTTTGACTAATTTAATATAATTTAAATAAGATTATAAGAATGATACAAAAATTTTCAAAAATTGATATTAAGACGACTAATATATTACGATTTGAACTCAAAAAATTATTTAAATAAAAATAATTACAACCGGTTGATTCTAATAATTATTGGTAGATAATATAGTTATTTACTTGTCATCTATATCAATTATATATAATAAGAATTTTTAACCTAAACTGGGTTTGTATATATTTGAATGGGTCTCACCAAATATGATTATAAATTTTACGTCTTCAAAAGCATGCTCTTACTTCATCTTTCCAATCAAATTTTGAGCTTTTACGATATATTACAAGTATGAGATTAGGTGTTATCATTGTGTTTCTTCTCTAATTGTTCCATATCTAAATATACCAATCATATTCAAGATTCACTCCATTGGTTAGCACTTTGTGTACACTGCATTATCAATTGAGGTGAGACTTGTGAAGCCAAATGCTTACATGAAAACGAATTTCTAACATATACTCTTTGGAAAAACGAATTAAATAAACTAATTAGATATAGGCAATGGAGAAATTTGAGAGGTCTTTCGATGGTGTGGGTAGGCGCAATTAAGCAATTTACAGGATAGCCATTGGTTTGGCTTTGGGAGTAATGGTGGAAGATTTACTACAAGATCTTATACACTTGCCATTATATTCCTACATATAGTCGCCTATATATTTGTGCTCATCAATGACCAATGTCTTTTATTCATTTTATTTTTTATTTTTTTAACAAAATATCTATGACTTGAAACTGCCACTACATTATAACTACAGACTACAACTACAATAACACTTATCAAGTATTATATAACTCAATAATAACTATTATTATATAACTATTATTATTACTATTATTATTATTATTATTATTATTATTATTATTATTATTATTATTATTATATTAATAGTGGAAGGCAAAGATATTTGGCCTTTGATTATGCACCACCTAAGATTTGAACCCATAATTTTTATCATGGAGGCTTAATGTGAGATGGTTTATTTGTCAACTCTCCCACACATCATTGCTTGACAAATGTCTTATTTGCCAAGTGCATTATTTGGAAAATTAATTAGCCATCCAATTTCATAAACTCCCACTAATTATGTGACATAATAATGGTCTTGCATGTGCATTAATTAATTATCAGTTAGTAAGGAAGTAATTTAATGATTATTTTTTTAAAGCCTTAATTATAAAAAATTATTTTTTATTATACAATTCATTAGTTCATAATATTTAAGCACACCGACGTCTCTCGGCCAATAAGGACAAAATTTTTTTTTGTTCAAATTATCTTTTTATCCCTATTAATTTTATAATATAAAAAATTATATAATAATTTAAAAATAATCATTTTAATTAAATAATTAATTCATTTGACAAAATCTAAAATTTAAAATGAGAATGGGTGAACCCGTCATATTATAATTTAAGAATTCATATATTATAATTTATTTATCCATTTATTTTTTTGTAATTTTACCAAAATGCAAGGGCATTTTGGTAAATATGTCTCTGCGAGAGACAAATTTTGGTGTCTCTCGGAGAGACACCATTCTTTTTCCATTAATTTAATGGTTGGTGTTGTTATTATTATTATTATTATTTCTTTGTATAAAGTAAAGCAAACGCTGTCCAATTAAATTATTTTTGTTTTATCAATTCCAACTAAAAGGGTTAAAAAGAACAAAACTAAATTTTTATATAAAGTATTATTGGTGGCTTGGATAATGTGTGTATGTATATATGTATACAAAAGAAAAATCAAAGTTCATAATTATTTTTTTTAATAAAAGAGTCAAGTCATGTACCAATGGAAAGAATTGATCTAATTATTAAATTGAACCCTTTAATTAATTGGAGGTGTTTAGACTCCATTAGAACATGGATTGAAAAAGAGCTAAGATTGGGCAGAGGTGGAATGGTCGGTTCATTGTTGAAGTGCCATAAATATATTGTATAAACTACGATGAGCTCGAAAAGATGCATATAGACACATGTAGAAATTAATCAAAAATATATGGTATGATAAACTGACGCCTGTGTCTCCACTTATGGATGGTTGATGGGCTCTGACTCCTTTCCCACTTCTGGATTTAGCTCTTGATTTTTCGATTCCATAATAAAAACTTTGTCACTTGATCACTCCTTTGCTTCTGCTACCAACGACCCTATAAAATTTTGCCTTCTGACGCCACAACCACCTACCCTTTGGCTACTTCTACTTAAAAGGGCAGGGAACTCCAAATTTAGTTAAGGTCACTTCCCCAATATATGGCTATAAATACCTGTCCCAATTGGGTTTTTCTTGTAAGCATTTTAGTTTCTTTTTATTTCACTATGAAAAAAATGTTGCACCAAAACTTTGCCTTGCAATAATCCTATAATTAGGTAACTTTCTCTCTTATCTTTTTTGATTAGTTAATTTCATGCTGTTCTTAGTTCTGTGTTCATAGCTAATTAAGTGATTGAGCCATGTTGGTGGTTTTTTTTTTTCAAATAAAAGTTTAACATTATTGATTGAGTTTGGTAGTGTATAAAAGAGTTTATTCATATGTACTTCTCTAATTTGTAACTAACTCAATCCTTTTATCACTATATATGCCAATGCTATTTAAAACAAGAGATCTATTGGATTAGTTAAACAGATAAACTATCTATATTGATTACTTGTACAAGTTTAAAATTTTTCATAAATGCAAAATACAATTAAAATTGATGCATGTGCGCATGAGATTAAATTTTGAGGGAGTTATAGTTTAATCAATACCTTCAAGTCAATTTTGAGTTTTATGTACAGAGAAATAGGTACTAGAAGAATTTTATTCTTTTTTTTATGAAGTCCACTCGACTTGAACTCTACAATAATCGACCTCATATACTTACCTGATGATACCGAAAACATCAAATTAAAAAAATTGACTATTCCAATCCCAAATACAAAATTAGTTTTGTTCATGTGACATATAGCTTAGAAGTCCCCATGCCAACAAAATATGTTTTCCAACAGGAAACGTGCTATGTTTATAATTCTGAACTCACAGAATAACCAGGTGTGATGCATGTTAATGTCAAATAAAATAAGGTTATTGTAAAATTAATTGAAAACTTTCATTCTTTTACTTATGCAATGCATGTGTATATGTATATGTATATATATAGGGTGGTGATAGATGTTGTGGATCGTGAAGTGAATTGTATATCACGGACTGCATGAAATTAAGTTAAAATTTTATACTTTTTAAATAATTGATATTTATAGGGAGTAGAACGGATATTTTACATGAACAGTGAATCAGTGATGTACCAGAACGTTTATTTTTTGAAAAATTATAAAGTGAAACTGAGATTTCATGTCAACACACCTAGTTGGTGCAACAATCCACTTAAAAAATGATACGTAATCATGTTTATATATAGTGGGTAGTTTTATATTTTATATATGTGCATTTTTTTTATTCATCAAAATAAGAACATAAGTAGTTATATTTTTAAATTATTTTTCCCTCTAATAGTGCAATATAATTGATTTGTTATTTCACGTCATGACATGAAATAATTGGTAGGCTATAATTTCTCCTTTCTTTTTCCATATATTATTTTACATGCATGAATAATTTAGTTTAAAAATGAAAAGAGAGGCTATCTATGAACCATTCAAGATTCGACAACTCACGCCAATGCTGAACCGGTCATCTTGAGCACTTTGCACGTGTATAATCACATATATAAAATTGGCACTCCTCGCTCCACTTAAAATTCTTTTGTAACTCTCCATTTTCAAATTTTGAAAATGTACTAATTTTCCATAAATTACAAATATTTTTGAGTTATGGCTTTCAATTAATTTCGATCAAAATTTAAACTTAAAATTTTACAATTTTAATGGCGAATTTCGTATTACAATAAAGTTTATTGGTATATATACTTAATACTTTATAGCAAGGAAAGACAAGTATTTTTTTTTTCTTTAATTCAATAATACTATCTTTTAATTCAATAATATTATCAATTGCTTTCAAATGCAATTGTTCTTTACTTTCTGACTTCCATCTTCTTTTGTTCTTTGCTTATAAATTAACGTAGAAACTATTCTCTTCAACTTCAAATTGCCTTAAATTTGTAAAGGAAGCATATTATTTGATGAAATATTTATTATCTTTATATAATAAGTGTTTTGTAAGAAAAAAATTATACCTAATATATATGTAACTTACAAAATTGAATTTATTAAATGTTCAATAAATAAAAATATTATTTTTGAAAAATTGAGTCAAGTGAGGATATGATACAAGACAAACGGGTCCAACAACTTTGTATTGCTTTAATTTCTGGGAAATTTCCTCAAGAACTCAGAATCTATTATCTCATTGTCAGCCTATTTGCCTACTCATTACAATCATCCAATTCCTTTTCCTACTAATAAAATTCTCATGAATGTTTTATTCCCTCCAAAATTGACTTGTCAGATATGAATTTAACTATTTTTACTTTATTAATTTATTAATGTTAATGTTGGTGTTTGAATTTAAAAATTTATAATTAATTCGTTTTTAAATCTTGAGACCATGCACTATATAATCAAAATATTCATATATGAAAAACTTGTAATATCATGCAGATAGCTGGTAATAAAAAAAAAAAAGGTAAAAAAACAAAAAGGGTGTGGAGGTGACCTAACAAAGGTCACACAATTAAAAGAAATGATAAAATAAGAGTATATTTTATAAGATATAGATTTAAATTTTATATTTTTTTTAGACTTTTAACTTTATAAAAAATCTTTTTAAGGGAGATCAAAGGGGAGTGGGAGATTGAACATTTGATGTCAATCAATGCTTTAACCTTGTGACAAGATAGTAAACCATTCATTTTAAATGGATTAGACAAATTTTATCGTTATTATTTATAAAATTAATACTTTTTTCTTACTTAATTAAATGTAAATGCGTGCACCTATTATGTATTTTACCGATATCCATATTGTCCAATTTTATATGAATGAAAAAAATTCATGTGATTGTACAATAAGTTTCTCCGTCCAAATCTTAGGCAGTATTCAAGCCATCACGTTGCCTGCTACCTATCATAGCAGAAGTTTCTCGGGGTTGAATCTTCGGATCTTACATCGATTAGGAAATGTGCGTGTGGACAGTATATGAGCATATAAGTTCCAACAAGTCTCTTCGCCGAAAAAAAAATTCATGTGATTGCGTGTGTTTTGGTTAAAGCTAGCCAGCTCAACTAGTCATCATCCGGTCATTATAAAGTATATGTGTACTGCCATAATCGCTATCTAATACAAAAAAAATTCCACAAGAAAGACAAGTAGACCAGAAGACCTGTCCTCTACTTGCTACAACTTTTCTTTAAGGAAAATCTTTCTTTAAATTATATACAATTCCTTTAGCCCATTATCTCTATCTTAATTAGCTTCATTTTTAGTCTCTAATATTTTTAAAACTAATAAAATTTTTGTGCTTGTAATTTGCATTCTTCTTCTTCTTCTAAGGACATGTTTAAGGCAATGGCGCAACGCTTGCATGAGCTATTTCTACTTCTCTTCTTAGCAATTTTCTCCAAGGCAACTGGCCTTAACAAGCCTTATTCAAGAGCAAACTTGCCACCTTCTGTTGATGTTTCTTATAGCTATTGCCTGAGCTGGAGGCTGGCTGTGGAGGCCAATAATGTGCATGGGTGGCGGACGGTTCCTGCTCAATGCTTGCGATATATAGAAACTTACATGATTGGAGGTCAGTACGATAGAGACCTTGAGTTCATTGTAGACCAAATCTTGAGCTATGTTAGTGGGATTGTTCTCTCTAGAGATGGCATGGATGCTTGGATTCTTGATATTGATGATACTTGCATCTCCAATGTCTTCTACTACAAAGGAAAACGATACGGGTACGCTTAATTTTATTTTTTCTTGATAGCTTATATGCTATAGGACAGACAATTGTTTGATCATATAATCAACACATATGTTAAATTGTGGTACAAGAAATCTATTATTATAGGCGTAGAAGTTTAAGTTTCATCTTTCGTGTAAGTCTCATAAAAGTTTTACCACCACAATTATTATGGAGCATAAAGTGATTTAAGTAACAGCAAGACTCTAATCATTTTATGGAAGATTTTTTAACTTGATTCCATGCATACATCACCATTTTTCAATTAATAAATATGTGTGAATCATTCAACCGACGTATGAAATACTCTGAATATATGCAAAAGTCTCTTTTCATTTGTTTTTCTTCTAATTGCCTTCGTGATTCAGAAGCCTTATTTTGCGGTGTCCACTTGAGCAAAATTTGTGTGCTTGTGTAGGTGTGATCCATATGATCCAGCTAGTTTCAAGGCATGGGCATTGAAGGGAGGGTGTCCAGCTATTCCTGCTATACTTGGATTATTTAGGCAGCTGGTTGACAGTGGGTTCAAGGTTTTCCTTGTCACTGGCAGAGACCGAGAAACTCTTGGCCAGGTCACTGCTGATAATTTGCTTAAGCAAGGTTTTATGGGCTACGAACGACTCATTATGAGGTAACTAAGTTAATTTATTTGTAATGCAATCCTATATACTATTAACATTTCATCTTGGAGTACTGTTTGTTAGCAGGAAATTGACTAACAATAATAATCCCAATATATAATTGATTAACATTGCTAATACCAAAAAAAAAAAAAAAATGATTGTTCCATGTGAAGGATAACATATCATGTGAAAATAAGGCTTTCATGGAGACAAAAACAGTACAAAAATACAAAAATACAAAAATATTTGCATTCCTAGTGTGAAAATAAGACTCGGGCTCTAATCTTAAATAAATGTTTGCAGGGCCTATTCAGGTAGTTATAATCGAATTTTAAATAAATGCTAATTTTTTTTTTACCAGAATGTCAAATTAATTTATAGCTAGCGGCAAATAAAAATTAAATACTAAATGAATTTAAATTAAAATTGAGTATTTTTTTTAAATAAGTTCATATTCAGATATTTCTGATTTAGCCAAAAACTCTTCATGCTACTCTGTGGTGAAGGAGAGTTGTTGGTTCTTCATTAGCAACTTCTTTTGAATATTCTAGGGAAGTTTTACTATTTATGTTGCTATAAATTAAACTGGTAACTTTTATATATCCATAGGAGTTTTTGACACTTAACATAACTACTCAATTTTTGATGGTTTCTAGCAACTTGAGCATGTGGTCTTCCATAGGAACTTAAGGAAATTAGAACTAGACAAGATTAGGATGTATTTTTTTAAATAGTAATAAATAGTACAATAAAAGCACAATTCTTTTCCCTTTTTGGACCAAATGCTTCCCCTTGCTTTGCCTAACCTAGAATCCAGGTCAATCTACAAGCTTAATTACCTTGCGACAAGGGTGTTCCAGTGCACGAGACTTTCTATTGCGGCCTTTCCCTTGTATTGCTGCATTGGAGTAGAATGTGTGCTATAAAATTTTAGTTTACTTTAATTTTTTTCTGTTCTTTTATTGTATAGGACTGCAGCAAACAAAGGACAAGGCGCCATAGCATACAAGTCTAATGTTAGAAGGCAACTAGTAGAGGAAGGGTACAGAATATGGGGGAATGTGGGCGACCAATGGAGTGATCTACAGGGAGAATTTACAGGCAACACAACTTTCAAGCTTCCAAATCCAATGTACTATGTTCCCTGAAATCAGAGGAATACTATTACCAGTCATACTTTGGTCTATGAAAATAATCAGAAGACTTTTGTGGCTGCCTGCTTCTTGCGATAAACCTGTCACTGTTCAAGTCAATAAATCAAACATGTGAAATAATGAACTTATTATTAAGGAGAATTTAAAATTTTCAAGTTTTTTTTTTTTTTTTTTAACCTACATCTGTTTATTTAAGTCGCGAGGATATTAAATTCCTTTATGCTATATTTGGATGCAATGAATTTGGATTTGGATGAAATCTCTTGTTTGGCAACTCTAAGGGTGTGTTTAGTTCAAATGAATTCCACCAAATTTTTGTGGAATTCATTTGCAAATCCAAATTTGTGTGTTTGGTTCAAATCAATATTTAATGGAATTCATTTTCAATTCCAATTTTTTAATTCTATGAAATTGGACATTACTAGTTCAAATCCTTAAAAAATTGTGAGGATTTGCAAATGAATTTCATAATTTTAAAACTATACTTTTATAAAGTCAAAAATACCCTTATTATTTTTATTTTCAAATTCTATATTTGTTTTTCCTCACATTTTTTTTACTACATTATTTTTTTAACTAAAAATATTATTTAACTAACTAATATTTTTATTTTTTATTTTTTCTCTTTTTTTGTTTTTGTTTTTTATTTTTATTTTTTCCTATGCACCTTTTTTCTTTTTTTATTTTTATTTTCTTCTAATTTTTCTCTTCCCGTTGTTTTTTTATTTATTTTTTTTCTTCTTATTTTTTTCTTATCTTTTTTATATATATATTTTATGTTCTCCTTTTTTTTTTACCCAAATTAAAAATACTTAATTTGTCCCATTTTTCTCATCTTATTATTTTTTTAGTCCCTAATAGTTCTTTGTATCTTTATGAAGTCCATTTTCAAAAGTGTCCTGCATTATGTTTCTATTGTGTACTACATTTTTATTTCTTTTTCATCACATAAATATGGTGTCATTTAGAACAACCTGATCTTATAAAACACAATTGGTATTATTTTGATGGCCAGTAGCAAAAAGCATCATACGCATGGGTTGGTTTCTTAAGTTCATGTTCAGGATGTGCATCCATTGCAAATGTTTCATATGTTAAGGGTCTGGTATTATGGTTCTTACAATTTAGTTCTCAATATAAATTCAAAGCACAAAAATCAGAATTTACTATTTTTTTTGAACTTAATGTAGCTGAATTTACTATTTTTTTTGAACTTAATGTAGCTGAATTTACTATTTACCTTTACTGTATTAAAAATCAGAATTTACTGTTTATCATATTTGAACGTTTCTTCCAAAAAATTATCAATTCTTGTAAGAACTTATGAAATTTAATTTCTTTTACCAACAAGAAAATAAAAAGAAATATATATTTTTCTAAAACCATCCATAGTTTAAAAGCAATTTTTTTAATAAAAATTAAAAAGTAACACTCGAAGAAATATAAATAAATCAATCAGATATAACTCAATTAAATTTTACACTTATATTTAACATATACAAAAAATAAAAAATTTAAGTTCAAATCATTTTATTATCATGCACAAAAAAAAAAAAAAACTAAAAAAATACAATCTATTTAAAAATGGTATTTTTGACTAAAATTAAAAAGTAACTTAAATTCTAGATTTACACTAAACACAAAATAATAAAATATGGAATTCATTTCAAATGAATTTTATAAACTATTCATTTGAACCAAACACACTTCATTAATGAAAATTCATTTGAAAATGAATTCTATTAAGAATTCATTTGGAAATGAAATGAATCTCTTGGTGGAATTGAACCAAACACACCCTAAAGGTGTGTATTAATGAAGAAACAAATTCATAATAAATTTAAAAGCTTATTTGATAAGGATTTCAAATAATATCTAACTATTATTTGAAATCCTTTGAAATTTAACATTTAAAATCTAAGATTTCAAATCAAATACTTATATTCAAATACAATGCTAAATAAGATCTTAAGTTCGAATATTATATATAGAGAAAAAGATGCTGGGAGAATTTGTCCTCTCAATTGAATAGATTTATGGTGGCTAAATTAGAAATCTTGATGAACTGCTTACAATATTCCATTTTTATCAAATTTTCACCCGAAAAGATGATGTTGTGATGAATTCTTGATAACTAAAATGATAAGACCGGTCAAATGTCAAAAATTCTTCTCATGGCACTAATAGCTTAGGGGTTCAATTCTTGACAACTAGAGGGTGCAGTTACCCTCATTTGTCCAAAAATTAAAAAAAGTAATAATTAAAATGATAAGCCCTGCATTGATATTACTTTTAAGCAAATAAAATCTTACATTTCATCAAAATTGCAGATTCATGTACACTAAGGAACTTGCATGATTCCTTGGCTGGAACATAGTACCTATAGTTGAAAAACTAAGCTAGGACACAGAATGCCTCCTACTCCTACCATTTTTCCCTTCCGATCCTCGAGATTTTCGGCCAGACTTTTGCCGCCTCCCTCCTGCTGGACTGCTGAAAATTCCAATCCTTCCAATGCCTTTAGAGATTGAGGTGAAGAATGTCTTCCCATTTCCTGACTTATCCATCATCCCTTCTTTCATGTACATCTGCTCTTTCTCCAGCTCACTTAACCTTACTCTCATTCTTGATATCTCAAGCTTAAGTTCTCTGTTTTCCCTGCGTAAAGATGCATAATTGTCTCGAGGAGACATGGCTGCACTCGGCACGCCACTGCTTATTCTTTGTGATAGAAAACCATCTCCAGAACTTCCTGACAGGGCATTCTTCAACCTGATTTGCTCAAAATAGAGAACTTTAACTGTCGTTTGCACCGGAAGGCGATCATTTTGTGCAGCATGATTGCATGCATCTTGTGATAGCTTTTGACAGTCTATAAATTTGCATAGCTTCTTACAGTCGTGCTCTGATAACATTGGATGCGCCTGCACAATGAAGTAAAACAACAGGGTAAGTTTTTTGAACAATAGATGACAATAAAAGGGCTAACAACTCATTGTTCAACTGATGCAGAAAATGCACCTTTAAGTATATGTCAATTGCTCTATAGAGCCCATCATCAATCACTCGAGCATAATCAGGCAGTATATCAATCACAGCAATGAATTTCTGCAGACTCAGGTATGGATCAGGTGCAATTTCTGCTAAATATGCATCAATAAGCTTTCCTACTTTCAACAAGGAACCATGGCCAGGAGATCCGAGGCCTTCAGATTCATATCCACATTCTTCATTTTCCTCATCTTCAACCTTCTGTAGGAAATTGACAAGTATCCTATGGACAGTATCAACATCAAATAATGAATCCCCACTTCGAACAGACGGAATAAGAAGATCATCAAGCAAAACCATTTCTAGATGAAAGGCGATTCTCCTTTCAAGCTCAAGTCTGCAGGCAATGGATGCATCTAACATAATTGCCATCCTTAACATCCCAAAAAGAAAGCTAAGTGGAATAGAAGAGTTCTTTTCTGATGGCAGAAGACTAACAAGAATTTCCAAGATTATGCTCTGATCATTCTCCGCCATGCTAGGACTTGGTTTCATCTTTGCCGGATTCCAAATTGGACATTTACCAATGCCCTTCAACGATGCCTGAGCATAGTGCATTAAAGAGGCAACAATACTATCCGGTCGAACACCTAATCTTCCCATTGCAAATATAACTCTCTGATAGTAATCAATCTTTAGTACTGAAAGATCCTCAACCCACCATTCAATGCATCCACTCTTAAGTTCTGTAGATTCGCCATTGCAATCTAGGCGAGACAAACCAGATACTAATTGCTCCTTGCAAGCATTGATGGCAATGGCCTCGATGCATCTATTTGGAATTCCTACCTCCTCAACTATTGGAGGTAATGTCTCACAAGTTGACAGCACTTCCACAGATTTTTCAAGACTTTGAACCACAACCTCATTCAGATAAATCTCGGTACGTTCAATGAGGTTTTCCTCTTTGTAGTCTTCTGTCAATTCCAAGTATTCTGCAGCACACCGCAGATGAGCAACATTTGCAGTTGTGATCTCAAAGTTCATGCCATAGCAGAACTTCATAGCAAGCTCAAATGCATGAAGCCCACCAGGTAAATTGTGAAGCTCCAGTTTCGAAATGTTCGACTCCTTAGCTTCTGCAACCATTTTCCTAATCTTTCCGCTTTGCGAAACAAGGGGAAACTGAAGGTAAGCAAGAAAGAAACACTTGATTTAGCTGATAGATCTTTTTGTATGACAGAAAAATCTGCAGATTGCATAACAAATGTTTGAATTGAAAGAAAAAGGCCTTACCTTATGCAGAAGAAATGATTCTCCATCTACAACAATTGTGATGTCCCCAGCAACATCAGAAAATATACTAAATGGAAGAAATACATCTATTAGGAGCATTTTCAACACACACACAAAAAAAGGCAAGCATATTGACAGAGACAGAGCTCAAGAACATCCCTGAAAATCCTAGCAAATCAAGAAAAATTGAGATCTGAGTCTTTTTAATAGAACTCATATAAATGAAAGCACCAATTAACAAAGACAATAACATAAGATTGAACTGAAGCAAGCAATTCAAATGAAGCT
>CATIWO010896302.1:0-12837 GCA_949673435.1 Macaranga tanarius | reverse complement strand
TAAAAGATAAGAAAACAAAGGAGAAAAAGAACTAGTACTCCCCTGATTGAAACATATGAATGAACCGGTAAATTGGAGGAGAGAATAATCGAATCAAATGAAAATTGAAACGAAACAAAAAATAAAAGCAACAACCGACATAAAAAGAACACATGATATTATAATAAATATCCATAAGTACATAATCCAAATAAACATAAAAAAACAATATCCAAAACAGAAAATAAAAATAAAAGGTCAGTCATCAAGGTCATCCGCATCATCTCCATCATCAGAGTCATCATCATCATCATCCCCCTCAGCCTCATCCTCCTCCTCCTCCGCAGTAGTAGCAGCATCCAAATCTGCCTCATCAATATGTGGATCATGCTCTATGGACTCGAATAAAAACACCTCAGGAGTAGGGGACATAAGTGATGCCTGCAAACCTCTGTCACTCAATATCATAATAATGCACTACTATTGCCAATCTAACTGAGAATGTAAATGGCGAAGCATAATCTCATGACATCGCTGTGTCGCCTCAATACGCGCCAAAGAATCAGCATCATAAATAGGAGGAACCTCCGGAGCAGGAACATTAGGGCTCTCAGCTACATCTAGTGCTGCATCAGCAGGCGGAGCACCATCTAGCAACACATACACATCACCCATCTTCTCCACAAGGCGCATCGAATGGAAGGTATTTATATCAAGACCAATCATATAATAGCTCCTAGTCAAATCTCTTAGCGCAGTAAACACACCTAGGTTCTTAGCTAACCTAGTCACATAGCTCCTGCCACAAAATGCACCTCTAGACTTATTTGATATAGTGTCAAAATAAGTTGTGAACCCATATACCAAGTTACATGTAGTCACAGACATTAAGCACGATAAATTGAATATATCTCGTACAGTCATAACTCCCGTGCTCTTACGACGACCATAAATCGTGTGAGCAATAATCCTATACAAAACTCGCAATACAGGAGATGTGAAATAAGTACTCTTAGATCTAGTAGGCTCGTAACAATCTTAAAACTCCGGCCTAACATGTGAATGCCAGAAGGCGCGTGCCCATGAACTAGACCCATGCGACAAGGAGTTGTGATATTACTCCATCTCAACAAACGTCGCACTATAAAGGCCTAATGCTACACTAAACTCAGATATCGACATTGAAAATTGTTTACCCCCCAATCTAAAGTTAATCACACTCGATTTAGGATAATCAATCCCTTTTTTATCCAAAGAGAAAGAAGCAAGAAATTCCATAAGCAATTCAATATAGCACGGTTCTCTAATGTCTATCATATTTTTCCAACCCTTAGTGTTCAACCGCCTACGAATCTCAGACTATAAACCTATTGTTTCTAAACCACTCTGACTAGGAAATTGGTTAGGCTCAATAGGGAGTGATTTGAGAGTTTGTACCTTAACTTGAGTGCGTTTGTTTGTGAATCGGAGAAGAGGGTGAAGAGAATCGGCGCCGGTCGACGACGAAGCCGCTTGTGGTGGCAGGTCTACTTATGGAATGCGCAAAGGGCACGATGAAGAAGGGCAGGTTGCATTGGGTGCGATGTTTGGTTCGTTTAGCAAGTGGAGCAGACCTATTTGGTGAAGAATCGGCACAAGAGAAGATAAAATCATAAGAAATCGGTGAGGAACGGCCGAAGTGGTGATCGGAATATGATTTTCGGCGATTAGGTGTGAAAAGGAAGAAGAGAAAATGAATGGGCGCAAAGAAATAACTTTGAAATCCCTAACTTTCTATTTAAATAATTTAGCGATACACGGGCGTGTAGATTTAACACGGGCACAACACGGGCGTGTTACAATAAACTTGGAGATTTTTCAAAAATACAAGGCTCGAAACACGGGTGTGTATATGCCCGTGTACCTGTCTGTCAAAAATAATTAGTGCAAACACGGGCAACCATACGGGCGTATCTTTGGCCGTATGTCCTTTTGTCCATTTTTTTATGTTTAAACACGGTCTATCACACGGGTATGTCTCGGCCCGTGTGTCTGTCTATCCAAAAGCATATATTGAAACACGGAGGACTTAAGGGCGTGTATGTGACCGTGTACTTTACTAGCTAAAAAGACATACCTGGATACGGGTGAGGACACATGCATGTCTCTACCTGTGTCTCAATTTCTTGCGACTTTTTCTTAAATTTTGTACCTCTCTGTGATCTCATTCATTGGTGAACCTAAAACAAAAACAAAAATACTAAAATAAAAGCAACTATCCTAGAAAAACTAACAAACTAAATGAAAAACTTAACTTAAAATTGGGTTGCCTCTTTATAAGCGCTCATTTAAAGTACTTAGCTTTACTCTAACACATCAAAGTTACTTGGGATGAGAATTAGCAACAAAGGAAACACTTTCCTTCTCCCTTGCCTATAAACCTCTATAATAAGATTTACATCATTGCCCATTCACTTTGAAACGCTCGCCTCTATCATTTTCAAGCTCAATAGCACTATGAGGGAATATTTGAACCACTTTGAACGGTTCACTCCATTTAGACTTTAATTAACCTGGAAATAAACGAAGGCATAAGTTAAATAACAACACTAAATCACTAACCTGAAAGTCCTTTTTCATAATATATGCATCATGCCACTTCTTTGTCTTTTTCTTAAAGAGTTTGGCATTCTCATATGCTTGGAGGTGAATTTCATGTAATTCATTAAGTTATAACTGCCTCCTCTCTCCCACAGACTTCAAATCAAAATTCAATGTCTTTATGGCCCAATATGCTCGATGATTTAGCTCAACACGTAGGTGACACGCCTTTTTAACCACCAACCTAAATGGCGACATACCAATTGGTGTTTTGAATGCTATACGGTAAGCCTACAATGTGTCATCCAACTTTGTAGCCCAATCCTTCCTCGAACTACTAACTGTCTTCTCTAGAATCTTCTTAAGCTCACGGTTCGTTACCGCTACTTATCCACTTATTTGAGGATGATAGGGTGTGGTAATTTTACGATGCACACCATATTTTCTCAATAAAGACTCAAACTGACGGTTGTAAAAATACGACCCCCCCATCACTTATAATGACACGTGGTATACCAAACCTTGTGAATATCTTCTTTAGGAACTTAAGCACTACTTTTTCATCATTTGTGGGTGTTGCCAAAGCCTCCGCCCATTTAGACACATAATCCACGCCCACAAGTATGTATTGGTTTCCAAAAGAAGATAAAAAGGGTCCCATAAAGTCTATCCCCCATACATCAAAGATTTTAACCTCTAGAATCGAAGTGAGAGGTAATTCCTATTGTTTAGACATGTTTCCAACACGTTGACAATGATCATAATATAAGATAAACTCCCTTACATCCTTAAATAGTGTTGGCCAAAAGAAACCACTCTCCAACGCTTTAGCACCTATTTTGGATGCTCCATAATGCCCCACATAACTTGAATCATGACAATGTGTTAGAACGTCAAGTACCTCTGTATCTGGAATGCACCTCCTAATCATACCATCTCCACAGATTTTGTAGAGATAAGGGTCCTCCTTTAAGTATTGCCTCACCTCATACAAAAGCCTCTTCTTTTGTTGGTGTGATAATCCCTCCGATAGCACCCCTTTAACCAAATAATTGGCAATGTTAGCATACCAAGGGGTTATTATGTGGTGCAGCGCCAAAAAGAACTCATCCAAAAAACTATCTCTAATAGGCTTTGGTGTACTCTCCTCTTCCTTTTCTAGATATGATAAATGGTCTGCCACTAAGTTCTCCGAGCCTTTCTTGTCCTTGATCTCAAGGTCAAATTCCTGCAATAATAAAACTCATCTCATTAGTCTTGGTTTGGCATCCTTTTTAGCAAGTAGATGTCGAATGGTAGAATGATCCATGTAGATGATAATTTTCAAACCTAAAAAGTAAGAACAATACAGTAAAAACCACCACCAACATCTCCTTTTTCTGTGGTAGTGTAGTTGAGTTGAGCCTCAATCAATATGCGACTGGCATAATAGATCACATGTAGACGGTTGTCCTTCCTTTGCCCCAAGACAACTCCTATGGTGTAGTCACTTGCGTCACATATTATATCAAAAAGTAAGGACCAATACGGAGGTGTAATAATGGGTGTCGATACCAATGTCTTTTTTAACCTATCAAAAGCACTCAAACACACATCATCAAAAATAAATGGCACATCCTTAATCAATAAGTTAGTCAAAGGTTTGGTAATTAATGAAAAATCCTTAATGAAACGTCGGTAAAAATCAGCATGCCCTAAAAACCTCTAACTCCCTTGAGTGATGTAGGTGGTGGCAACTTCTCAATAATTTCTATCTTGGCTCTATCCACTTTGATTCCCTTGCTAGAAATTTTATGACCTAAGACTATCCCTTCCTCTATCATAAAATGGCATTTCTCCCAGTTGAACACAAGGTAAGTCTCTTCACATCGCTTTAAAACTCTGTTAAGGTTAACTAAATACAAATCAAAAGAACCACCAAAAATAAAAAAAAATCATCCATAAATACCTCCATAATGTTCTCGATTAAGTCAAAAAATATTATCACCAAACAACGTTGAAATGTAGCAGGTGCATTACACAACCCAAAAAGCATGGGTCTATATGCAAATGTGCCATAGGAACACGTAAATGTGGTTTTCTCTTAGTCCTCGAGATAGATAAAAATTTGATTATAGCCCGAATACCCATCAAGAAAATAATAATAAGCATGACCCACTATTCTCTCCAACATTTGATCAATAAAGGGAAGGGAAAAATGGTCGTTCCTAATGGCATTATTTAACTTCCTATAATCGATATATACCCTCCAACCATCTACCACTCTCTTAGAAATTAACTCTCCTTCATCATTTTCTACCACAGTCATTCCACTCTTCTTTGGTATATATTGCACCGGGCTAACCCACTCACTGTCGGAAATAAGATATATAATTCCTGTATTTAGTAATTTCACTATCTCCTTCTTTACTACCTCTTTCATATTTGGGTTTAGCCTTCTTTGCCTCTCAACTATGGGTTTATGCCCATCCTCCATATATATCCTATGCATGATAATAGAGGGACTAATTCCCTTTATATCAGAAATCTGCCACCTTGATGCTCTAACTCACCCCCTCACTACCTCACACACCCTCATCTTTTGATTAATACTCAGTTTATTAGATATTATGATGGGTAATGTGTTATTTTCACCTAAGAATGCATATCTCGAATGATTAGGCAATGGTTTGAGTTCTAGCTTAGGGAATTTTTCAATGGATGGAAGTTATGGAGAACCCGGGATCCTCTGTACCAAAAATAAAATATGGAGAGATATATATTTGCTTTAATAATTTTATTAGTTTCTAAAATTTTTAGAGAATATTAAAAAATTGACTAGGATATTACTGTCCCGATAGCTAATTAGTAACATCTATCGAGACAAAAAAAAAAAAATAGTCACCTATTTAATATTTAGTGGCAAATATAATTATCTTAAAAAATAATCTATAATGACAAATTAGTTACCACTATATTTACATTTAAAAACTATAAATAATTGTCACTAAAGGCAACAATTGTGACAAATTAAATTGTTTGTTATACTTATAATGATATATTTTTTTAATTTATATATATATATTCCATCTTATTTTGATTTTGTTATAATAATTATTTATTACTAACTACTTATTAAATAATTCTACTAATTCTGTTTTTTCTTTTTAATTAACAATCGATGAAGAATATATATATATTTTTTAACCTATAGTATTTTTATTCATTAATCATATAAATTTAAATTTTGTAAAAACAATTGCTCAATATTTAAAATATATTATTTTTTATTATTGAACTGTGAAAATTATACTTTTTAATCTTACATTAAACTTTTTGTTGTATATATAAGAAAGAAAAAATAAATTTTATTATATACATCCAGAATAAGAACGACGAGATGAAGGATATTTTTTAACTTTAGATATAAATTTTTATTCTAAAAATAAAAAAATTATTTTACACATACATAGAAGAAGAAGAGAGGGCAGAGAGGGGGGAATCAATAAAAAGAAAAAAAAATATTAGTTTGTAATTTTATAGATAAATAAAATAAAAAATTTTAATTTTTTGATAAATATATATGAAGATATGAATTAATTTAAAAATATAAATGATAATGACTATTTTTTAAATTTTATCTATCCATTTTTAATAAAATTAACCAATATTTCATTTAACCAAATCTTTAAGTGTTTTTGTTTTTTTGTTTTTTTGATAAATAGATGTTATTTTAAAAAATACGAAGATATATATTTTATTATTCAGTGTCTAATATTTATCATTAAAATCTAGAACTGTATTTATATTCAGTAGATGACATTTTCGAAAATTTATTTTAAATTTATTTTCATTTTTATTTGAAATTGGTAAATACTTTTAGTGGCTAATTAAGGAAACTAATTACTAAGGGCTTGTTTGATTCAACTATTCATACCAGTTGATAGCTGATAGCTGGTAGCGGATAGCAGTTAGCTGATAAAAATAAGCCATTAATATGTCAAATGACCATTAAGAATATAATTTATTTTCAAATATAATTTGATATATTATAATAATAATTTTAGTTATGTAAATTATTTAAAAATACTATATAGTGAAAATAATATTTTATTATCTTTAATTTATGTATTATTAAAATTATTATTAGAAACTATTTAGAAATTTAACCTCAAAATATAAATTTTATTAATACAATTTTTTTAAAAAACAATTATAGAGGTAAATTTTACAATTATTTAATTGCTAATTATAATTGAAAGTAATATTTTATTCTATTATGAGTTATAAATAAATAATTATATGGATTTATTTTGAAAATATTTATGTGTTATTAGTTAATTTATAATAAGGGTAATAGAGTCCTAATTAAAGAATGCCTTAATTTGATATGAGAATTGTGAATTTGTCAACAAATAATTATAAGCAAACAACTTCTTCCATAGTCTGGCATCTGGTTCTTGTTTGAAAGCAAAGGAAGATGCATGAAAATTTTAAAATCCTTGATATTCCAGTAGGAAGATGCATGAAGAACCATTTAAAAAAATTTGAAATTTGAAAAAGAGCTCAGGGATTGCCTGTTACCAAAAGAAGTAATACTAAACAGAGGCAACAGACACTCATCAGCATGTCGTCTAAGCACAACAAACCCACCATGGGTATTGGTATCAACCGTTATGTGTTTTTTACTGCCTTGTTAATTTATGAAGAATATTATATTAAAGCATGTTATTAAGATGTAGTTACAGAAATATATAACACAAATAAAGCATGTTTTGCCATGTGTTTTCAAAGCACACTCAAAACACAAGTACTAGAAACATATATCACATACACAGCCACTAAAATGCACCATTTCATGTTAAAGCATATTAAAATTTAGCTTTAATATAATTCACCTTTGTGCTATAAGCTAGAGGATCTTTAACATTTATAAGGTCATGATATGAAAGATTAACTCTTACATTACATCCTTAACATAAAAAAAAAAGAGTAAAAGGCATTATATCAGTTAAAGTTATGCATTTTAGACTAGCATTTGAATCATTGTACTAATTTAAACATGCCAATACTTAGAGCAATAGACTTACAATAGAGTCACACGCATTCTATGCACACATATAAGACCTGAATTGCACCTTTTCTAGGCTATTCATGCTCCAAAACCATGTACAAAAAGTTGTAGAGATTTGAAACATAGATTAAGGTGCAAAGGGAGAGGCATGAAAATGTAAGAGAAAAAAAGAACAAAAATAAAATATTCACCTCTTACCCATGCAAATCCCAGAATCAGCATAAACATGAAACCTGAACATAAAACAGTAATAAATAAAACATGATAATGCACATACTTCCTACATATATATCAAGCAAATAGAAACACATAGAAGCATCAAACTCTTTAATATGAAGCACTTAGCATGCTACTTGTATATTAATTGATGCACATGATACACATCAAGACTAAAATCACAATGAAAGCCACTTGCCTGTCTCTGTATCTTTGTATGTTGGTGTTTGGTAATATGTACCATATTGTTGGCTTACCAATACCGAGTGCCATTATCAAGTCATCTGTTCCATCCGCTGTTTATTTGTTCCCACATCCCATCTTCTTTGCACCAAGCACCTCTCTTTGCATGTTTCTTTTTTTTAACCCTTTACATGCCTCTCCCTTTCCTTTCTATATTTTTCTATAAACATTTTCACATGTGTATAACTAGTTAATTAATAAACGCTTTTAGAGCCTGTTGCAATAATCAATGCATTAAAGTTCTCATTAACCAACATACAAACCACTACAGTTACATGAAATCAACACTTCAACTAAAAAGAAACAAAAAGAAACAAAGAGCAACAAAAAAGCAACAACACTAAAAAATAAAAAACAACAAAAAGTAATAAATTGCAGTTATTGATTTTTGTTTATTTGTGTTGATTTTTGTTGTTGTTTGTTGTTTTTCAGTTTTTTCATCATTAATAATAAAATTAAGATAATAAATATAATTTTTACTTTTATTAGTATCAATAATAAAAATAATAATTTATTTGATATATTTCATAATTTTTTGATATTTTTATTGAAAAAATAATTATTGAATACTGTGGGTAATTTTTACTTTAATTAGCTTAATTTCTAAATTTTAAATAATTATGAAAAAAATAATTATTAAAGACTATGAGTAATTTTTTATTTAATTAGCCTAATTTTAACATTTTAAATAATAGTAAGTATCAAAATTTAAAAAATTATTATTTAGAATAAAAAATTAAATTACTTAAAATATACAAATTAAATAAATATATACAATCAACTAAAAAGAAACAAGAAGAAACAAAAAACAACAAAAAAGTAATAAAGAGCAACAAAAAAGTAATAAAGAGCAACAGAAAAGTAACAATACTGAAAAATAAAAAACAACAAAAAGCAACAAATTGCAGTTGTTAATTTTTGTTTATTTTTATTTCTTTGTGTTGATTTTTGTTGTTGTTTATTATTTTTCAGTTTTTTTTATCATTAATAATAAAATTAAGACAATAAATATAATTTTTACTTTTATTAGTATCAATAATAAAAATAATAATTTATTTGATATATTTCATAATTTTTTTGATATCTTTATTGAAAAAATAATTATTGAATACTATGGGTAATTTTTACTTTAAATAGTTTAATTTCTAAATTCTAAATAATTATGAAAAAAATAATTATTAAAGACTATGTGTAATTTTTTGTTTAATTATCCTAATTTTTATATTTTAAATAATATTAAGTATCAAAATTAAAAAAATTATTATTTAGAATAAAAAATTAAATTACTTAAAATGTACAAATTAAATAAATATATATAATCAACTAAAAAGAAACAAAAAGAAATAAAGAGCAATAAAAAAAGTAACAAAAAAGTAATAAAGAGCAACAAAAAAATAATAAAAAGTAACAAAAAAGCAATAAAGAGTAACAAAAAAGCAATAACACTGAATTATTTGTTGTTTTTCAGTTTTTTATCATTAATAATAAAATTAAGACAATAAATATAATTTTTACTTTTATTAGTATCAATAATAAAAATAATAATTTATTTGATATATTTCATAATTTATTTGATTTTTTTATTGAAAAAATAATTATTGAATACTATGGGTAATTTTTATTTTAATTAGTTTAATTTATAAATTCTAAATAATTATGAAAAAAATAATTATTAAAGACTATGTGTAATTTTGTTTTTTGTTTAATTAGCCTAATTTTTATATTCTAAATAATAGTAAGTATCAAAATTAAAAAAAAAAATTATTATTTAGAACAAAAAAATAAATTACTTAAATGTACAAATTAAATAAATATATACAATCAACTAAAAAGAAACAAAAAGCAACAAAGAGAAATAAAAAAAGCAACAAAAGAGCAACAAAAAAGTAACAAAGAGTAACAAAAAAGCAACAAAAAGTAATAAAAAAGCAACAAAACTGAAAAATAAAAAACAACAAAAAGCAAAAAATTATAGTTGTTGATTTTTATTTATTTGTGTTAATTTTTGTTGTTAGTTTTTGTTTTTCAATTTTTTAATCATTAATAATAAAATTAAGACAATAAATATAATTTTTACTTTTATTAGTATTAATAATAAAAATAAAAATTTATTTGATATATTTCATAATTTATTTGATATTTTTATTGAAAAAATAATTATTGAATATTATGAGTAATTTTTACTTTAATTAGTTTGATTTCTAAATTCTAAATAATTATGAAAAAAATAATTATTGAAGACTATGGATAATTTTTTATTTAATTAGCCTAATTTTTATATTCTAAATAATAGTGAGTATCAAAATTAAAAAAATTATTATTTAGAAAAAAAATTAAATTATTTAAAATGTACAAATTAAATAAATATATAAAATCAACTAAAATTAATTTTGCCTTCAAAAATAATAAATAAATTCTAGAAAAAATGAAAAAAAAAAAAGATGAATAAATAATAATAAAAAAATCGCCGAAGTTAGGTCCAAACTTTCAAAAATGGACCAAATATCTAAAAATGAAAAGAGCAAAGTTAAGATTGAAAAAAAAAAAATACGCCAGTACCACAAAAGAAATTAAGGGCATTGACCCGGCTCTTTTTTGAAATTTTCTCTTATTTTTATAACAAATCAGTACCTTATTTTACATTATAATTTATTTATTTACAATAATAAATATGAAAAAAAATTATAAATGATTTCTTAATGGTTTAATTATATATATATATATGTGTGTGTGTGTGTGTATGTATGTATATATTCAATTTTTTAAAATTTTATGTATTTTTAATTTAATTAATTTGAAACTTATATTATTAATAATTTTGCAATAGTTAAAATTAAATACCAATCAAGACATTCAAAATGGAGTAAAAAAAAGCAAGTATTATTTTCTCACTATTATGTAGCACATCAAAAAATAAATAAATAAAAAAATATTGGATCTAATTGGAGAGGAATTATCGACGATTATTAATTCATTTTTTTCTAATTATATTGTTCATGAATGTTTGGCATATTATACATAATTAAAAAAATATTTTAATTAATATTTTTATTTTTAAATTTTGTATAGATCTTGAATTTTAATACTCGTGATCAATGTTCATCTAAATCAGTGAAATTTTATTATATAATCCATGATTCGTTGGATTTTTATCAAATCCAAGATTCACCTGTTGAATATTTTCAAATAATTTTTTATTCATAAATTACGCAGATGAAATAGCAAGTATCAATAAAGACATTTAAATTGAAGCAAAAATGGTAAATACCATTTCTCACTATTATGGCATCACATCAATGTATTTAGACACATGCACTTTTAAAATTATATTAATTATCGTAAAATTATTAATAATACATTAACATAAATTTCTAACAAAAATATGTGTATATGGTGTGTGTATTAAAATTATGAAGCTACAATTTTTTTTAAAAAAATTAATTCTATAAAATTAAATTTTAACTAGTGTTAAATTATTAATATTTTATTAATAATTTAAATTTTAAATTAATTAAATTAAAAATACATAAAATTCCAAAAATTGAATATTATTTATTATAAAATTATTAATACTGCATTAATAATTTTTTAACTTGATCAAACTAATATATATAATTAAAAAAATTGATTGAACCACTAAGAAATTATCTATAAAAAAAATTTCATATTTGTTATTATAAATAAATAAATAAATTTGTTATTTTTTGGATGTTAAAATAGGGTACTAATTTATTATAAAAATAAACCACAAGTCAGAATATAAAACCATAGAGATTTCTATTTTTCCTTAAAAAAGTGATATGACTAAAATACATTTTTCCACATCAAAATTTTTAATAGTATTAAACGATTTGACTCTATTTGCTAATGGTTTGAAACACATAACACTAATTTATCAAGGTTAAAACCACTTGTCAATAGATGATTAGAGATGAAACCAAAAGATACTTATTTGTATTTTTTCCTATTTTTAAAATATTAACTTCTTTTTCATATATTTTTTGAACAATTTTTTGAAATAGCAAAATTTACTAGAAAAAAGTATAGAAAAATATCATGTAATTTTTTTCTACGTAGGTGACTTGTGGTATATACCATTAACATCTCAATGACAAGTTAGTAACTCTGTTAACGTGGCAGATGCATTGACAGATGTCATGCCACATCATCTGTCACGTTCATGTCACGTCATTTACCACTTAAAATCATTTAATGGTGTTATATAATTTATCACTGAAATACTAATGATAATGTATCATAGGTCACCTAAATGAAAAAAAAAAAGAAATGACAAGTCCCTCATACTAAAAGCGTTAACAACATGTTACTTTTCAATATTTTTTCAAAATTTTGTCCCAAATTTGTGGGCAAATTATATTATGGACCCCTGTCCATATTGCAATATGGACCAGGGCTCCTTCGCACGTGTGAGTTAAAAAACACATTTTTTTTTTAATGTTTTGGGCTTTTAAACTTAACGGTTGTTAACTTTGATTTCGTCTCTCTTTCCGTTTTCTTTCCTTTGCTCATCTTTTATGTTTTCTTTTTTGAGAGATTTTATCTTTTAAATATCTCATTTGAGCGTTATTTTTTCTTAAACCTACGTTATTTAAGAAATAACGTTGTATACATTTTTGCTTTAATAAAGAATTAATTGTGATGAATGTTGTAGTACATTTTTTTTAATCCTGTAATACATTAATAATATCTATATTGAATTTTTTAAAATTGAATAACTAATGAACATCAGTATTGACAATGATGAA
>CATIWO010896222.1:0-14444 GCA_949673435.1 Macaranga tanarius | reverse complement strand
TGGACACTTGTTGATCCACTTGAAGGTATCGTACCTATTGGATGTAAATAGATCTTCAAGAGAAAGATTAGCGCAGACGGGAAGGTGAAAATCTATAAAGCTAGGCTTATAGCGAAAGGGTTTTGCCAAAGGCAAGGGGTTGACTATGAGGAGACCTTTTCATCGGTAGCTATACTTATATCCATTCGGATTCTTCTTGCTATGGTTGCACACTATGATTATGAGGTTTGGCAGTTAGATGTCAAGACCGCCTTTCTTAATGGTAATGTTGAGGAAGAGATTTTCATGGAGCAACCCAAGGGTTTTGAATCTGAGGAAAGCTCAAAAGTGTGCAAGCTTAATAGATCAATCTATGGTCTAAAGTAAGCTTTAAGGAGTTGGAATCATCATTTTGATGAGGCTATCTGTTCTTATGGTTTCATTAAGAATGTGGATGAGCCATGTGTTTACAAGAAGGTTAGTGGGAGCCAACTCACTGTCCTAGACTTCTATGTTGATGACATACTTCTAATTGGAAATGATATCAGTATGTTAACTTCTGTGAAAGTATGGTTGTCTAAGACTTTCTCGATGAAAGACTTAGGAGAGGCAACCTATATTCTCAGGATTCGAGTCTATAAAGATAGATCGAAGAGAATAATAGGCTTATCTCAAAGTCTTTACTTAGAAAAGGTGTTCAAGAGGTTCAACATGCTTGATTCCAAGAGAGGATTGTTACCATTTAGGCATGGTATCCATCTTTCTAAGACGATGTCTTCCAAAACATCTGAGGAAATGGCGAAGATGGACAAGGTTCCTTATGCTTCGGCTATAGGAAGCCTAATATATGCTATATTGTGTACTAGGCCAGACATTGCCTATGCTGTTAGTGTGACTAGCAGTTCTCAATCTAACCCAGGCTTGGAGCATTTGGTGGCAGTTAAGGCTATCCTTAAGTGCTTGAGAAGAACTAAGGATTTAATCTTAACTTATGGAGGAGGTGACTTACAGCTTATGGATTTCACAAATTCTAACTTCCAGTCAGATATGGATGATAAAAAGTCTATCTCTGGGTTTATCTTCACCTATAATGGAGGTGCAGTGAGCTGGAAGAGTTCCAAGTAGAGTATCACTGCTGATTCCACTATAGAAGCTGAGTATATAGCTGCATCGGATGCCGCTAAGGAAGCTGTTTGGATTCGGAAGTTTATCTCTAAACTAGGTGTTGTTTCTTCCATTGAGTCGGTAGTTCCTCTCTTATGCGATAATAATGGAGCTATTGCTTTGGCAAAGGAACCGAGGTATTACCAGAAATCCAAACACATCGAAAGGCACTTCCATGTTATCAGGGAACTTATTGGGAATGGTGATGTACTTATGCAAAAGGTAGCTTCAGCCGACAGTGTGGCTGATCCACTCACTAAGGTGCTTTCTCAACTACAATTAAAACACCATCTTGAGAAGATAGGTCTTAGATATTATAGCGAATGGCACTAGTGCAAGTGGGAGATTGTTAGTATAGATGTGCACTAGGGCCATTTTATATGAAAACATTGTCTATTAATCCCTTTGGCAATAAAATATTCTTTTAAATAAAGTGTTTGTTTATTTGAATATTTACCTTTAGTATTATGTTAAATGAGTTTATTATCAAGAGTTGATAATATGAGTGACACACTCATTTACTACATATACTATAAATGTTCATAGTTGGTAGATTAATATATAGGTAATATTAATCCCTAGACTATCACCTCTGTCTATTTTCCTTAATCGGTATACGATACTGATAGTGGGAGGTAGTGAGTCTCATGCTACTTAATATGAGTTATTAGAATATATATGTGGTTACTCATGTGATGAGTGGATCGAACGGTGACACAAGATTTGTGATTGCTTGGGAATTCACTTTAGTCAACAATCACAATCTTGGACATAATTGTGTATATGGTCCTTTAACCTGAGGCGACATGGTCATCCACATATGGTTGGTTAGAGTTTGTTACCGCTTACATACTTATGCTAGCCATGTATGGGTATATGGCGTGTGGTGGCTCTAACTAGTTATATATAGGGATGAGTGATCGGCCATGATGGAATTCATTAACTGGAGTGAATAGGGATAAGATCTTATGCTATCTAAGTTATTCTTGATGAATAAGTACCTTGTAAGGTCAAACTCGATTTACCCAAAAACGGTTTTGGTACTAGAAAAGAGTTTCTAGTAGTAGTCGTGTTTTATCAAGAATTGAACTTAAGATGAGGTCATATGGTAGAGGCAATTAGAGTTTGACTAAACCTTAACACTAGCAAGTATCGGGATCTTGTAATGAAGGGACATTTAGCGCATGGTAATTGTGTTCTTTGGTTCTTATAAATCTACATATAGCATTCATTTCTAATTGGGTAGTCGTGATATCTCTGCTGGGGGTCACTCATGACTTATAGGAACTGAATGTAATACATTGGAATTTTCACATTCAGTATAGAATGGTGTTTCCATGATATTAAGTGTTAATATCATTTCTCATTGCCATTTAGACTTTAACCTAGTAAGTCACACACATAAGCCTTGCACTTTTGATGATTAATATTAATTTGATTATTAATTAAAGAGTTTAATTAATTAATTAAATTTGATTTGCGCATATGCGGGGATCTAACATATCCCGAAATCTGAATTCAAAGATTGGAACTTTATTGTATTTAATGCAAATATTAATTTAGATTTAATTTAATATAAGATATTAAGTTAAAGATTAAATTAATATTAGCCTTCCAAATATATTTGTGTGTGTGTGTATGTATATATATATATATATATATATATATATATATATATATATATAAATGTACATGGGCCATGAGATGGACCATGTGG
This sequence comes from Macaranga tanarius, assembly GCA_949673435.1. Lineage (NCBI taxonomy): Eukaryota > Viridiplantae > Streptophyta > Magnoliopsida > Malpighiales > Euphorbiaceae > Macaranga > Macaranga tanarius. The sequence continues at coordinate 11,584 of CATIWO010896222.1, read as the reverse complement.
TCTATATGATGGACCATAGACCTTGGACTTTATTCAAAGAGTTTGAACTAGTCCACTTGTTAATTATATGGATTGGGTATTGATTAAAGAGTTTAATCTAGCCCATTAATTGTTTGGATTGGATTGGGCCATCTCTAAGTGTAGAGAAGCCCAAGCCCAACACCAAGTCCAAGCCCATTAAGTGCTAATGGAATTGGAATAGTGATGGGGATATCAATCCAACTAAACTAACCAATTCAAAGATAATGGCTTCTCTTATTCAAAGTTGTAGAATTCCAAGTCTTCCATTGACTTGGAATGATGACTTTGAATGAGGACTAGCAATAGTTACTAAACTTGGAAAATAAGACACCAATGGATTATTTAATTAACAAAAAAGTGTAAGACACTAACCTTACTAGCTAAAAATTTCGGCCAGGGCAAGAGAGAGAGGTCGTTGGTTACTTTAACTAAGCCAAAGGAAAAGAAAGAGTGTCTTCCTTCTTCCTTAGTCCAATATTGAGTGAACCAAAATGTATCATAAGAGTTGTGATCTCTTTCAACCATCATCTTGAGAGGCAAACACTAAGTTCCATACCTTCTAGATCAAAAAAGCTTTCACAAGTTCTTAGGTCTTTCAAGAGAGGCTTGTGTGGAGGGCTAGTTACATCTTAAAGATCATCACTTGAAGCAAACCGTGTGTCATAAGCTAGAGGCTTCACACTTAGAGAGCTCAGAGCTAGTGGATCGCAACAATCAAAAGCTTATCGAGCGTTCTACAAACTTGGGAGTTTTGTAAGTGTTGCTTAACTCTTAGTATATAGGACTTGTAATTTGATTACATGTCTTCTTTGATTGTTGTTAAAATATTATCCATGATGCATGATTAGTTATGTAAATTGCATGTAATTTAGTTCTTGGGGCATTGAATGGATTAAAACTTGGTGCAAGTGTTGCATGCTTCTAAAAATTTTAAAATTCCGCTTATTTGGTTGCTTTAATTCTCCATTCCCTTCAGAAACTATCATCCATTGCAATTCTAACCTACTAAGCACTTAGCCTAGATACATAATTAATAATAACATAAACACATGAAAATAATATTCAATCATCAAAGAAACTATAAAAAGAAAGAGTTAGAAACACTTAGAAACAAATTTATAGTCTCCAATAATCCCTTTTGATAATGACTTGATGAAGAAAATGTCTACAAAGCAAATGCTCTTTAGATCTTCCTTGAATATCAACAACTTCAAGTTCTATCTACTTTATATCTGCAAACTTCTATTCTAAAATATGTTAAAATGTTTCTATATCTGCTCTATTATGCTCTATATCCATTTCTATAGATAAAATGAAGTATTTATAGGCTTGGAAGTTAATAGCCAAGGGGTACAAGTCAACTTTGATGAAAAGTCATGTGCTTTTGCATTGGCAATCACTTCAAGGGCATTTTTGGAAATTCAAACAAACGAATTAGGTCCAGATGTCTTAATAGAAGTTATAGTCCTCTAAAATAGATTTCAACATCCACTTGAATCAATTAAATTTGAGTTATGTAATGGAAGTTATGGCCAAAAGAGTACAACATGGTCCAAATGGTCGTGACTCTTCACACCGTGCCGAGTGGTGAAGACTGTGTTGACTCATGAAAGACAAGGGAAAGAGTGTCGAATTATGACAGTACCTATTTGTCATGACTAGTGAAAGGCTTTGGCAAAGGGTGCTGAGTAGTAACAGTCAACAATCACCCTAAAGCTTTCTCCCTTCATTCCTTTAACCTTGAAAGACTCCACTATGCCTATATAACTTCCTTAAGCTTCAAATAAACTTCAAAAACATCAATAAGTCATTCAAATTCATATAAATTTATCGAGAACAATTAGGACCAAAAACATTTGTAATTTTGAATGAAATGCATCAAGATTAAACTAAAATGTGTACTAAATGCAACCTAAATATGCATGAATAATCCTAAAATTACTATGCTAATTGCAATGTATCAAACTCCCCCACACTTAGACTTTGCTTACCCTCAATAAAAACACAAAGATCAAAGATGAAGGTTCAAATAAAAGATCAATAGATTAATCCTTTTAATTTAAAATGATTAAGCACTAATAAGGGTCATCACTACATTAAATAAAAGAAACAAAAAATAAAAGGAAAAGAGATTGAAAATCAACTCCACAAGCCCTAAAAATCCTAGAACAATGACGATAATAATGTAGAAAATAAAGTAATCTCCGCCAAGCATTATTACAAGTGAAATCAATGTATGTCAAATTCAATTGCAATTTATTAATCAAACTAAAGTTTAAGGGAAACTACTAAATCATAGAGGATAAAAGAAAAGCACACGCACACTTATAATCAATGTCAAGGCATTTTTAGACAATAAAACCTTACTTAAGATATTATTAGAAATTCTTTCCGAATGAATACAAATAATGACTAACCACAAATGCACATAACTTACTCGGAATCCATATCATCATTAAGTGGCTACTAACACTATTCATAGCCATATTAGGCTAGAGGAATAAGATATATATGCACTTTGTGTCTCTTTTTTTTCAGGCGAGTGCATTTTATGTTCCGTCTCATAATTTTTTTTCATTTTTTTATTTTAAAGTCTTCATCCTTTATTGATCAATTACACGTGCATAGTATGGCAATAGTTTCCTTTTCTAAGCATATATAATTTCCTTAAAACTTAAGCTTAATTCATTAGTCCAAATTAATTAATTAAAATGATTAAAGATTTCAAAAGTAATAACACAAGGCAAAAATTACCATCAAATCTACACTACCTTGTCCAAATTCTTAGCAAATAAGGCAAGGGAAGTGGATAATCAATCAAAATTCTAAATGTCTTTAAAACTTAATATATTAATGAACCAAATTAGAATAAAATCATTCTAAATCAAAAAGAAGTATAATAATAATATCAAAAAGTTGTTCGAAATAATGCAACCTAGCATAGTAAACTAAAAATGCAAACACAAAAAATATAAATACAAAGCACACATAAATGCAAAACACATAAAATAAGCACATAACTAAAATAGATTACCTCTCCCTCACACTTAAAATCACACATTGCCCTCAATGTGACCATGCAAGCACAATAAAGACAATCAAGAAAAATATAAGTGTAGAGAAAAAGAGTTAAGAAATGCTTCCTAAATCTTATTGCGGTGAAGGTGGTGGGGAATCAATTTGATACCCACTCTGCTTGATGAGGCGATCAATCTTGTGAGACATGCGTCGTTGCCAACATTCCGTATGGTATTGCGTAGCAATGAGTTGCTCCAATTATTGCATCATTGCTTATTGACCATGGAGAATTTGTTACCATATAGCCAAATCACTAGGAGTACTAGAGGCACCTCCACCAATCTCCACATTCTCGGAAGTTGGTTGTTATGGTCACTCTCATGACTTGCTTCTTCACTTTCCTCTACCACCCACACCATTTATGGATTTTAATCTCTTTTAATCTAACAAGAATGTTCTCTTACATGCTTGAGGTTGAAGTTGGAATCAATAACTTCACCACAGGTGAAAGCTTGCTTAACACATCTTATACTTGACAAAGAAAATTGTAAGATATCAAAGGCAATAGCAATTTGAGTAATCACATGACCATATGTCAAAGGACCCATAGAATGGTTAGAATAATTAATTAATTGATTTAAATGCCAATGAGTCCAACAAATTGGTTTCTTTTCATGAACACACTGCATCAAAAATAACTCTTGTACGGACACCGTATTACCTTCCGATTTGCCAAAAATAAGACATCTAAGTATCTTATGCAAAAGCCAATATTTATGATCTTTGATAAATATGGAAGAGCCTTTTTTAGCATTAAAAGAATGAGGTAAATCTATCAAAAATGCCCAAAAATGACATGCACTAAAATCACTTGACATTTTATGAACACCATCCTTAGCAAAACCAAACACATTCTCCATGAAATTAGGAGTCAATTGATAAGTATTGCCTAGTATGCAAAACTCTAGAGCATGTTTTTCCGTTTTATTAACAACCAAAGAACAATAAAATTCTTGAGTCAATTTCACATAAGAATCATTTTTCAAATTAATAAATTTCTTGAGTCCTGTTGACTTCAACAATTTATTCATAACATTAGTCATACCCATTTTCTCAATAATAGACTTAGGCAAGAATCTAGAACCAACAATATCTCTAGTTCTACATTGAACATATCTATCTCCTTCAAATTCATGGAAAATAGGAAAAGGAGCCTCACACCTTGGAGCAAGATCAATAGGTTGGTCCTCTTCCTCATATTGAATGATAGCTTTACCTTTAGAAGCCTTAGAAGATTTATGAACTTTCTTTATAGTGAAAAAAATAAAGAAAAAGAAGAATATAGAAGAAAATACAAATGCAAAAATAAAAAAGGAAAGAAATGTGTAGAGAAGAAGAAAAAGAAAGTGTAGAGAAAAAAAATGTAGAGAAGAGAAGAAATGAATGTTTGAAAAAAAATGAATGTGGCTATTATATTTTAAAATAGAAATGTAGTAAATGCAAAAGTGAAAATGGGGGGAAAGTGAAAGTTAAAAGTGTTTCTTTTAAAACTTTCAAAATGAAGAGGGAAAAGAAAAGAAAGAAAATGTGTATATGTGTGTGTGAAAAATACATATATAAAATTTTTTAACTTTTTTTTTTAAAGAAGAGTTGTGTTGGTGAAAGTGTATATTGGTACCGACTCGACACCAAATGTAGGCTGTTTTACCGAGTGGTGACAGTGTTAAATGGTCATGACTCAGCACTAATTAGTAAGTGATTGTCGAGTCGTGAAAATGGTAAAACATCACGACTCGGCACTAAATGTACGTGTCTACCAAGTCACGACAGTGGCAAACCATCACGACTCGGCACAAGACTAAGCTTTGGGTGCCAACTCGGCACCCTTTATCAATTTTTAATATATTTTATTATTTTTTTTCCTTCTCTTTTTTTTAGAACATATATTAAACCTAGTTCTAAGATAATGTTAGTATTAAAATGAAAATCAACTAACAAAAAAATGAATTAAAAAACAAATGAAATGTAAAAGAGCAAACAACTAAAACTAAAACTATTCTAAACTAGAAAACAAATAAGTAAATGAATGAATGCTAAAATGATGTCTATATCTTGACCATTACCTCCATGAAGATTAAGGCAGAGAAATGAAGGGAATATAGATCCCTTTCTCCACTTGAGCACCAACAATATAAGGCTTTAAATGATGGCCATTGACTTTAAAAGTTTCACCCTTTCCATTTGTAATATCAATAGCACTATAAGGAAAACTTTTCATAACTCGGAATGGACCTGACCACCTCGATTTCAACTTACCAGGAAAGAGTTTGAGACTTGAATTGTATAAAAGAACAAGCTGCCCTTCATAAAAATCCTTTTGAATGTACTTATTATTCCATTGCTTGGTTCTATCTTAGTAGATCTTGGCATTCTCAAAAGCATTCATCCTCAATTCCTCTAATTCATTAAGTTGAAGAAGCCTCTTTTGACCTGCTTTCATTAAATCAAATTTCAATGCTCTAGCTGCCTAATAAGCTTTATGTTCAAGCTCAACCGGTAAGTGAGAAGACTTCCCATAGATCAATTGATAGGGAGTAAGACCAATAGAAGTTTTGAAAGCTGTCCTATATGCCCATAATGCATCATCAATCTTCAATGCCTAATCCTTTCTTGAAGTAAAAATCATCTTTTCTAAAATCCACTTGAGTTCCCTATTGCTAACTTCAACTTAACCACTTATTTGAGGGTGGTGTAAAGTAGCTACCTTGTGAGTGACACCATACCTCTTCAAAAGTGACTCAATCATATGGTTACAAAAATGAGAACCTCCATTACTAATCAATGCTCTTGGAGTACCAAATCTAGGAAATATGATTTTCTTAAGCATTTTCTTGACAACCTTGGCATTATTTATAACGGATAGAATAGCCTCTGCCCATTTAGAAATATAATCAATCATGACAAAGATGTACTTATTGCCTAAAGAACTTAGAAATGGCCCCATAAAATCTATAGCCCAAACATCAAATATTTCTACCTCTAGAATATCACTCAAAGGAATCTTATGCTTCTTAGAAATGTTACCCGTTCTTTGACATCTATTACAAGTAAGCACAAAGTCTCGGGCATCTTTGAATAATATAGGCCACCAAAATCTAGATAAGAGCACCTTAAATGTTGTCCTTGATGCACCGAATTGGCCATCTACTTCTATTGAATGGGAATGCCTTAGAACATCCGGAACTTCATCTTGTGGAACACATCTTCTTATCAAGTCATCTCCACAACTCTTGTATAATAGTGGTTTTTCCCAATAATAAAATTTGACATCATGCAAGAATCTATTTTTCTGTCTAAAATCCATACCATAAGGCAATACTCCACTTACTAGAGAGTTAGCAATATCCGCAAACTATAGAAGTTCCTTTTTAGCAATTTACAAAAGTTATTCACCTGGGAATGTGTCATTGATAGGTACACCATCATCTTACTTTTTTAACCCTTCTTGATCTAGCCTTGACAAATGATCCTCCATAAGGTTCTCACTACCCTTCTTATTTCTAACCTCCCAATCAAACTCTTGAAGCAGCAAAATCCACCAAAGCAACCTTGGCTTGGCATTTTTCTTGCTAAAAAGATACTTGAGAGCAGTATGATCTAAGTACACAATCACCTTTTTACCAATAAGATATGCTCTAAATTTGTCAAAAGCATAAACAATGGTAAGAAGCTCTTTTTCAGTGGTAGTATAGTTGATTTGAGCACTATCAAGAAGCTTGCTAGCATAGTAGATCACATAAGGCTTCCCTTCTTTTATTTGGCCTAAAACAGCCCCCACGGCATAATCACTAGATCACACATAATCTCAAATGGCAACTCCCAATTAGGTGGCTGCAAAATAAGAGCTGAAATAAGAGCTTTCTTAAGTTTGTCAAAGGAATCCAAGCATGCATCATCATATTCAAAAATTGCCTCCTTTGCTAATAAGTTGCACAATGGTTTGGTAATTTTGGAGAAGTCTTTAATAAACCTTCAATAAAATCCTGCATGCCCAAGAAAACTTCTCATATCTTTGACATATTTTGGAGGTGGAAAATTAGCTATAACTTCAATTTTTGCCTTGTCAACTTCAATACCCCGCTTTGACACTATATGGCCTAAAATAGTGCCTTTTTGCACCATAAAATGACATTTCTCCCAATTTAGCACTAATTTATGCTCTTTACACCTGTCAAGCACTTTGGAAAGATTTGCTAGACAATTTGACAAGTTAGCACCATAAACACTAAAATCATCCATGAAAACCTCTACACAATCATCAATTAAATCACTAAAATGGAGAACATGCATATTTGAAATATAGCAGGAGCATTGCATAGCCCAAAAGGCATGCGTCCAAATGCAAAATTACCATAGGGACATGTAAAAGTAGTCTTAGGTTGGTCATCGGGATGAATAGGTATTTAGTAAAAACCATTAAGCCCATCTAAGTAGCAAAAATAAGAAAAATTAGCCAATCATTCCAAAACTTGGTTAATGAATGGTAATGGAAAATGGTCTTTCCTAGTTGCCTTGTTAAGCTTTCTATAATCAATGCACATACACCATCCAGTGACAGTCTTAGTGGGCACTAAATCATTAGAATCATTTTTCACAACTGTCAAGCTACCTTTTTTAGGGACAACTTGAACGGAACTTACCCACTTGCTATCTCTAATGAAATATATAATACTATTATTAAGAAACTTAATTACCTCTTTCCTAACCACGTCTTTAAGAGTGGGATTTAATCTCCTTTGATCTTTAATGGAAAGCTTAGCACCATCCTCTAAAATGATTTTATGCATACACATATTGGGGTTAATACCCTTCAAATCATTTATAGAATAACCAATAGTACCTCTATGACTAAGTAACACATCACATAAAGCATCAATATTATCATTAGGCAAAAATGAATTCACTATAAAAGGAAATTTCAAGTTAAAGTCGAGAAATGCATATTTTAGATTGGATGGTAAAGGCTTGAGCTCTAGCTTTAATTCTTCATTTGGTGAAGTAAACTTTAGATCATCATCCCTCCTTAAAGGTTCAAACCTTGAAGTCCTATGAGGAGTAAGGTATGAAGTTGCCTCCAAAAGTTTCATATTAGCTTCTTGCATCATCTATGGCTCAATAAGGTCTTGCTTTATACACTCATATATCACTTCATCAATGCATTCATCAATAACATCGAGTGAATCAACTCTACTCGCTACTTCCACTGGTGTAGTCTTCATCATCTTGAATACCATCAAAAATCGTAGACTCATTATTCACTTCCAATGTGATCTTGCCTCTCTTCATGTCAGTGATCACACCTGTCATCAACAAAAATGGTCTCCCAAATAAAATTAGGATTTTAAGATCTTCCTCTATGTCCAAAATAACAAAATTGGCAGGTATAACAAATTTACCCACTTTAGTTGGCACATCTTCAAGAATGCCAAGTGGATAAGTGACAAATTTATTTGCCATGGAAAGACACATATTTGTAGGCTTAAGCTCTCCCAAGTCAAGCCTCTTATTGATGGAGTAAGGCATAAGGCTAACACTAGCACCAATATCACATAAAGCTTTATCAAAATAAGTACCACCAATTACACAAGGAACAGTGAAATAACCATGATCCTTACGCTTTGGTGGGGATTTGGAGTACATAGCTTTGGATTCTTCAACAAGAGAAACTAATCCATACTCTTCAAGTTTGCTCTTATGGTTAATAATATATTTTAAAAATTTGCCCTATGCTGGCATATCTCTAACGGCATCCATAAATGGTATATTAATGGTGATCTCTTTGAGATGATCAAAGAATTTACCAAATTGCTTATCCAAGGTACGTCTAATGAACCTTTAGGGAAAAGGTAGTGTTTTAAGATCTACCTTGGGTTCATCATCTTTAGGTAGTATGGCATCTTCCTTTTTACCCTTCCTAACACCTTCAACATCATCCTTACCACTAACAATAACATCATCATTTCCCTTACTAGCCTCCACCTCTACCACATCATCATAATCAATCACTCTCTTACCCTTACTAGCAACATTTTCAACCTCCTTACCACTCCATAAAGTAATTGCTTGGTAAGTCTCTTTAGGTGTAAAATCTGGTTGTCTAGGAAGCTTTCCCAAGGGTTTAGAGTTAGAAGAAGAGGCTTGTTGGGCAATTTGGGTTTCAAGGATATAGTTAGGAGTAGCAAGTTGTTCAAGCTTAGAGTTAATTTGCTTAAATTGCTCCTCATTTTTCTTGTTGATGGTAATTTATTGGTTAATGAATTGCTTCATAAGAGTTTCAAGGTTTGATTTGGATTAGGTAGGGTTGAAAGCTTGTTGTTTCATAGGGAATTCGGCTGGATTTTATGGTTTGGTGTTTAGGTTAAGTTATGAAGGGTTAGACCATGAGAAACCAGGATGCTTCCTCCATTGAGGGTTATAGGTGTTTAAGATTGGTCCATTTCTTTGGTTGAAACCTCTTTACAAATAGTTTACTTCCCCACTAGAACTCACATTGCATTCATCATATCAATGAGGACTTCTACACAATTCACAAGTTGAGCTTGACTTTTCAACCGAATTAATTTGAACCTTACAAGTTTTGTCAAAGCATCCACCTTGGCATTTAACATATTTATGCTATCTAACTCAAGCATTCCTTTTCCTTTTGCCAAAGTGATTTCATCACCCATGTAGCCTTGAGATGCAAGTTCTTCCAATAAGGTAGTAGCTTCCGTTGGTGTCTTGCTCATCCATTTACTACTAGAGGCTACATTTATAATGCTCCTAGCATCATCAAATAACCTATTTTAGAAAATTTAAGGAATCATCTAATCGGGCAACTCATGATATGGACATTTCCTTTGAAGCTCTTTGAACCTCTCCCAAGCTGCATAAAGTGTCTCATCCTTATTTTGCTTGAAAGTGCTAATCTCATTGTGAAGCCTAGCTATCTTGTGTGGTGGGAATTACTTGTAAAGGAAAGCTTGCTTTAATTAATCCCATGTAGTGATAAAATTGCTAGGTAAACTAACAAGCCCAATCTGAGCTTTTTCCCTCACAGAAAATGGAAACAACCATAGCCTTATTGCACCATCTAAAAAATTATTGATTTTGAATGTTGCACACACATTAAAAAAGGTGAGAATGTGAGCATATGGATCCTCCCCGTGTAAATTTCCAAACTGATTATGTTGCACCATTTGGATGACACTTGGCTTGATTTCAGAATTGTTGTTAGTAATAGTTAGAGCTACAATGCCTCCAGAATTTTTAGTTATATAAAGCAAGGCAAAGTTTCCTAAAGTTCTTCTTTGCGGTTCAGCCATATTTGCTTGTCTTTATTCCCTACACAATTGATGAAAAGCACGTTCAATTTCAAAGTTAAAAAATAAAATATTACTTGAACTACGAGCACGTCACATAGAAATAACAAGAAGAACAAAAATAAAAATATATAGTAATTATTAAGTAAGAAAATTAAAAATTAAAACTAAACTATCTAAAATCGTAAAGCAGCCGTTCTCTATCCTAAACTAATATTAATTCCTGAAACCATTTATTCCCCAGCAACGGTGCCAAATTTTGATATGGGTTAGAATGCATACCCTACCTTCTATGGCTAAATATAGCATAAGCAAGGGGTCGAACACAGGGAATAACAGAGAAATTAAGTATTAGTCGAATAAATACTAAGAGGAATAGGCTAACCAACATATCAAATTGTAATACATCAAATTATAAACCTAGTTAAATAGTAAAATCACTAAACTTATACAATTAATAAGAAATAAAATAATAACAAACAATATTCAGAGAAGTGTAGGTGGAGATTACAACATAGAATAGAACAAGGAATTATTGACACAAATCAATTATATTAACTATGAATGCAATAATTGGAGAATGTGACCTAAAATCCTTAAGAGCAACTCTCATTGTCAAATAAGGGTATTTCCATCTAGAGTCTACAAGTACTCTCGTGTCATTATAGAGATAGACAAAAACTATGAAGTTCTTTGCCAATTCTTTGACCCCTCCAAGTGGATTTCTTGTCTCCAGGTACTTTTCTATCCTTTAGGTGAATTCAATTGTATTTTCACCAAAAATCCCAACTCTCATTGTGAACCCTTAATTTACACATCATATATGGTGATCAAGCATATATAACAAAATTAAGTACTCAATTGAAGTCAAATCATTCATTCAATAATGAAAAATAATTAATTCAATTCATTGAAACTATCACCCATTGCAATTCCAACCTACTAAGCACTTAGCCTAGATATATAATTAATAATAACATAAACACATGAAAATAATATTCAATCATCAAAGAAACTATAAAACGAAAGAGTTAGAAACACTTACAAATGAATTTAGAGTCTCCAATAATCCCTTTTGATAATGACTTGATGAAGAAAATGTGTACAAAGCAAATGCTCTTTAGATCTTCCTTGAATATTAACAACTTCAAGTTCTATCTACTTTATCTCTACAAACTTCTATT
>CATIWO010896010.1:0-29416 GCA_949673435.1 Macaranga tanarius | reverse complement strand
ATTCACTTCCATTCAACATATATCAATCATATACAAAAAGTATATTGCAAATATACATTAAGTATACAAACTTTGCAACACATTCCATTTACATAAAAGCCAGAATTTAACATTTATATACAAGTATGAATGCAAGAACACTTATCTATTCACATTGGATATCCTGCCGAAACCATCATCACATGATTTCCTCACACATAGCCAACTTTGGCTTATTCCTCATAATCATATTTTCACAAGTGGCCACATACTAAAACTATTCGCCCGGCTCAGTCCCATATCTCATATTCACACATTTATTTTTGGGTAGCCATCCGCCCGGCTCAGCTTTCCCATATCTCATAATTAATATTTTCATATGTGGCCACTTTTGAGACTATCTACCCGACTCATTCTCAGATCTCACAATCAGTGGAGGCTATCCGCCCAAGTTAGCCCCACTATCACACGTATACCTGACATTCCTCACATATTTCTTAAATATTCACAAATGTATACATCATTCACGTTTCAATAGCCATACCTCATTTCATACCACATTCGATAAACACATTCAATCATAATTCACAATGTCTATACATCTCACTTCTCGTCACTTCAAGTGACTTATACAATCCAAATATAGCAATACCATTAAAATATATAAGAAAACCAATATACATATATCATATTAATAATCACTCACCAATAGTGCTTCCAACTATTTAATGTAGAAGAGCTTCTTCTAATGAGTGGTGTCTTCTCTATCTTTGTCAACTCCTATACATAACCATATATTAATCTCACATAACAAACATGGCACTTGTACTTAAACTCAACTAGGTGCAACTTAATGCTTAAAGTCTGATATAACCAAATGATGCATACACAAGTCCAATGACTATGATTTCTCTATTAGTGCTAAAATTAAGAGTCTACTATCAATTCCAATTAAAATTACTTAATTCGGACATGTATAGAATTATTTATGAATTATTGAACAAAATCGGGTTAAACAGGGCCACTAGAGTGAGCAATAAAATGTCGAGCTCTATTAGACCTAACAAATGATAATTTCATCTCAAACTCAAAACATAAAAGTTATAGAGGACACTCTAAAGTTTTTCAAACATCCAATCTTGCACAATTTTGAGCTTTATAGCTTAAATTATGGTAAAAACCCTAGGACTAATAAAAAAAAGGAAAACAAAGCACAAAGTTTGCAACAATTACAACTTAACTTCAATTATAAAAAATACATGTAAAGCTTACCAATTGATGCTCCAATTACTTAAAAACCTCCTAAAGCTTCCCAAAACTCTCGTTAGATGATTAGTACAATATCAAAATCTTAAAAACTTATTAAAAATCACTCTCCCTCTTCCTTCTCTAATTTTCCTCTCATCTCTACACCCATACACACATACATACACACACACATATATGCACTAGTCATAAGCTTCCATTTGCACCCCTAAGTGTCCCCTTAATTAATGCATGGTTATAATTAAAGAATACAAATCTATATACTTATGGGTATTTATCACCATAATTCTCTATTAACTCCTTAATGAGATGGGAATATTACATAAAAACCCTTAACTTCCTATTGTGACAATCAAATCCCATTTCCTTTACAATTAGGTCCCTTTCTATAATACATAAATATACCCATACTTGAATTAAGTTCACTATTCTATTATGTATAAAATGAACTACATAAGGAAGGAATAGGTATTCTAAGATACGGGTGTTACATTTCTCCCCTCCTTAAAGAAAATTTCATCCTCGAAATTAACTACTCACCACTTTTTAGAAAAAGATATGGATATTTCTATTTCATATATTCTTCCACTTTCCACGTTGCTTCTCTTGGTGAATGATAACTCCATTTGACTTTTACCATAGGAATTTTCTTATTTCTTAACTGCTTCACCCTTTGATCTAAAATTTCTATTTGTTCCTCCACATAAGTTAGCTTCTTGGAGATTTCTTTCTCCGGATTTTATACAATATGACTCGGATCTGATCGATATCACCTTAACATCGACACGTGAAATAAATCATGAATGGAAGATAATTCTTTTAGTAGAACTAATTTGTATACTAGTGGTCCAATCCTCTCGCTAATCTCATAAGGTCCAACGTATCTCGGACTCAATTTTTCTTGTTTGCTAAATCTCAAACTTCCTTTCCATGGAGATACCTTTAGGAAAACTTTCTCTCCTACCTGATATTCCATTTCCCTCCAATGTTGGTCTACATAACTCTTCTGTCGATATTGTGCCGCTTTGAGACATTTCCTAACTACTTGTATTTTATCAACCGTTTCTTGAATCAACTCAGGTCTTTCTAGTTGACTTAATCTTTCTACATCCTATCACACTAGACTTCGACATTTTCTTTCATATAAAGCCTCATAAGGAGCCATACCAATACAAGAATGAAAACTATTGTTATACACAAACTTCATCAATGGTAGATGATCATTCCAGTTCCTTTTGAATTCAAGTATACAAGCTCTCATCATTTCTTCCAATGTCTGAATAGTTCTCTCTGATTGCCCCTCTATTTGAGGATGAAATACTATGCTAAAATATAATTTAGTTCCCAATGCTCTCCGTAGACTATCCCAAAAATGGGATGTAAATCTCGGATCTATATTTGACATGATAGACAATGGTACCCCATGTAACCTCACTATTTCTGAAACACACAAAACCGCTAACTTGTCCAAAGAATCAGTCTACTATATTGGCAGAAAATGTACGAATTTGGTAAGTCTATCAACTATTACCCAAACTGCGTGATGTCTTCAAAAAGTTTGAGGCAATCCCATAATAAAATCCATTGTTATCTTCTCCCATTTCCACTCGAGAATCTTCAAAGGTTACAATTTACCTGCAGGTGCCTGATGTTCAGTTTTTACTTGCTAACAAGTTAAACATTTAGCCATAAACTCTACCACATCCTTTTTTATAGTTAGCCACCAATAAAAAAGCCTAATATTCTGGTACATCTTGGTACTTCCCGGGTGCATTGCATAGGGTGCATTATGAGCTTCATCCATAATATGTTTCCTTAGCTCACTAACATCAGGTACACTTACACGACCCTTGATTACTAATGTACCATCCTCCTGGATTGTGAATTGAGTGTTTCTCCTTAATTCCACTTTCTCTTTCATTCTTTATAAATATGAGTCTTTAATTTGTGCCTTCCTGATTGGGTCTCCTATCGAGTGTTTAACTTGCAAGGTAGCCAATAAATGGTCTTCGTTAACATTCACCAAGACATTCATAGCTTGACGTGCCACTAAATTTTTGATATTATGGCTAACCATTCCCGTACTTTGTTCCACTATTTTTCGACTTAGGGCATCTGCCACCACATTTGCTTTTCTCGGATGATACTCAATAGTGCAATAATAGTCTTTCAATAGTTCTATCCATCTTTGTTACCTTTAATTCAACTCCTGTATGGAAACATACTTCAAACTTTTATGATCAGTGAAAATGGAAAATATTTTTCCATATAAATAATGTCTCCAAATCTTCAACGCATGAATAATGACAGCTAACTCTAGATCGTGTGAAGGGAGTTAGCTTCATGGGTTCGTAATTACCTTGAAGTATATACTATCACCTTTCCATTTTGCATTAGAACACATCCTAATCCTTGCCATGAAGCATTAGTATACACCACAAAACCTCCATTTTCAGTTGGCAATACAAGCATGAGAGTAGTAGTAAGTGCTTCCTTTAACCTCTCAAAACTTCATCGACACATTTTAGTCCATCAAAATTGTACATTTTTCTTCAATAAATTTGTCAGAGGCCTTGCAATAATAGAAAAATCTTTTATAAACCTTCCATAATATCCAGCCAGCCCTAAAAAACTCCAATTTTTTTTTGTCATATATTTAGGTGCTTCCCACTCCATATTAGCTTTAATATTTGATGGGTCCGGTTTCACACTAACTATATGTAACGCCCACAATCACCACCATACATATGGCAATAATCCACCAAATAATGTGGCATAACAAAATCTTTTCTCAAATTTACTTATTTGTAAAAATACCAATACCCATATGAGTATATATTGTTTAAACATTTAATAAATATCAACATATGACAACATCTACATAATCTCATAAAAATATGCTGATATGATATGCAGGATGAAAGTCGGATGTACCAAACTCATTTCAGCCCACCTAAGACTCCAATGCAAGCTTCAGACTAAGTCTAATGAGTCCTGAAAAATTTCAACACAAAGGGATAAGCTTGCAACTCAATAAACAACTACTAACACATTTATACACGTATAGCAAACTCATAAAGAATGAAATAATTTAGGATCGTATCCAATGCATAAAATAAACCTCTAGAGGTAATAAGATACTTTTTTAAACTTTTACTACCTCTATATACAATCACCATAAAGTTCCATTACCATTAGCACTACATCGAGTCCATACGGGAGTCCAAATGAAGAAGGAGCAAGTGAGAAATAAAATGTTAAGCTCTGTTAGAGAATCTTAATGATAGATTCAACTCAAACTTAAAATATAAAAGTTATAAAAGGCTCTTTAAAGTTTCTTTAGTATCAAATCATGCTCCATTTAGAGCTCTATAGCTCGAGTTATAGTAAAAATACCGAGATAAAAGTGTACAGAAGGAGGAGGCTGTCTATTGTTCAAAATGGCCTGGGGTGCTCATGGTTGCTTCCTTACGGTCGTGAGCAGACCGTGAGCAGCCCAAGCTTGGCCTAAACTTCACTTCAGCCATTCTAATGCACACTAAACCTTTCCATACTTGAATATAACTCAAATCACACTTAAAAACACTTCATACACACACTAAACATCATTAATTCAATCATCAACATATAATTCACAATCATTCACAAGATTTAAACATTTATATTCATCATTTCATTACACTTCCATCACCCATTCATACATTATCTCATTTAAAAGTATAAACTCAAAGTATGTATAAATCACTACACTAATTAGTATTCATGTAATCACATTCAATAATATATTTGGTACTCATAACTAAATTCTCAATATTTCAAGAGTTTATACATTCATATTCCATTCTCACTATTCATTATTCGGTCGGATTCATCCTCACATAAATACCTCACACTTAGCCTCATTGGCTATATTTTTTTATAATTTTAATATCAATCAAATGGCCATTTAGTGAGACTATCCACCTGGCTCAGTCTCACTATCTTATATTTTATTTTTGGTAGCTATACGCCCAGCTCAGCTTACCCATCTCATATATTCAGTGGAGACTATATAACACCCGCCCTTTTTCATACGTAATCATGATGTATGTATTACATTTATTTCATATATGATAATGGATCTAGTATAAGTTGAACTTGATCATGTGGTTATAGAGAGGGACCAAATTGAAAGGCAAGTTTGGAGTTAGTTATAGCAATATAAAGTTATGGGGGTATTGTACATTAGGCCTACTTCATTAAGGAGTTAGTTGGTTATTTGTGATGATATTTGACTATAATTTATTAGAATATATTATTATTATATTAGCATTATTATTATTATTGTTTAAAGTGATAAATATGTATATATATATAATCATTTAAAGAAGACTTTAGCGGGAAGGAGGGACAATTGTCATTTTGTGATTGGTGGGTTGATTATTTAGGTGTGTATATGTATGTGTGTGAGTGGAAAGTGTAAAGAAGAAGAAGAGAAGAGAGTGAGATTGAGAGTGATTTTTGGAGAATTTGGGAGCTAATTCAAGTGAGCAATTTATTACCTTAGGAAGCCTTAGAGGGTCTTTTATGCATTGAAGTATCATTTGGTAAGTTTTCTTGTGTTGTTGAATTAGTTGAGTTGAGTTTTTTTTAGTTGCAATCTCAGGTAAGATTTCCTCTATTTTTTAATCATTTTGTTATTGCTATATCTTGAGCTATAGAGCTCTGATTTGAGTAAGGTTAGACTTTTTAAAAACTTTAGAAAGTCCTCTATAATTTTTATATTTTAAGTTTTGATTGATTTCATATTTAGAGGATCAATTAGGGCTGGACATTTCAGTGCTCATACTAAATGCTTTGTTCTATCCGAATGGATTCAAAAATCCATAATTAATTCTCTACATATGTAATTAGTATGATTTTAGTTGGAAAGGAAATTAGACTCACATATATAGAGTTTGTATGAATTTGGTAATTTTAGGATTTGTCTATAATTATTAAAAGCATCATGAACCTTATGTATTAAACATGTCAGTAGCAGTACATAGGCTGAATTGTGAATTTTATTGTGTATTGATTATATGATGATATCTAGAGTCGTAGAACTCTAAATTTAGAAAAGTTAGATGCTCTAAAAACTTTAGAGAGTTCCCTACAGCTCTTGTGTTTTGGTCCAAAGTTATTACAGTCTTTAAGACTGACTGGCACGCCTTTATATTTTTGTGCTCATGTTGGTGACTCTATTTTGGCCGGTTTTAATTAAAAATACATATTTAATTCTATGCATGTCCAAATTCAGAAATTCAAATTGAAATTTGTTGTAGACTTATTTAGCTAGCCTCAATATAAATTTCATGATTTTTGGACTTCTGTAGAACACATTAGGGCATATTGAACCTAGAGTATAGAATGACACTTAGTTGCATTTAGTTGAGTTAAAGTGCTAGAATCATGTTGGTGATGTGGTTTTAATGTATGAATATTGTGTAGGCATTGATAAGGATAGAAGTGGTGCAAATCAATAGGAGAGCTTTTAATTAAGAAGGAGTTGAAGTTGAGGTAAGTAATTATTATTATAATACTTACATATAATGCTTCTCATGTAACTAAAGTTACATGACTATGTTGGGCTATATATATATATATATATATATATATATATATATATATATATATGCATTTGATTGTAACTAGAATGATATTTATATATATGTGTAATTATTGATGAGAATATGAATTGGTTGGTTTGGCATATGATATGATAAATGGTGAACATTGGCACATATGATATATATGTGTATATAGTACTTGTGAGAATATTGAAATATTGATTGAAATTGTGTTTGTGGTATAATGTGAATAAAGCCGCTGGATGTGGTATAATATATATGTATTATTGTGAGAAAGGTGAATTGTGATTCACGATGATTAAATGAAAGGGATTTTGAATTATGATGAAATAATTGTACATATGCATTTTGATATGTTGTGAGAATGATGAAAATACATGCATATGGCATGATATGAGAAATGTAAGGAAATGTGAGAAATGTGAATGATTAAAATATGAGAAAAATGTATGTGTGTGGAGACTGAGCTGGGCAGAGAGTCTCAGATGTGGCCATTCATGTGATATGTATATATATGTATGAGATCTGAGACTGAGCTGGGCAGAGAGTCTCAGGAATGGTCATGTGTATATGAAAAATATGAAAAAAAAAGAATAGAAAAAGAAAAAGAAAAGCAAGCTTTGTGTGAAACGTGTGATGATTTCGGCCGGATTACTAACTTGCATAACATGCATTGTACATTATTATATATATGTTGAATGTGAGTTATGAATGTGAAAATTATGGTTGTGGTTTCTTGACTTGATGTGATTTAGTGATGTTTAGATATGTTTTGTGGATTGTTGAAATATTGTGATTTGGTATATATATATAAGGCACCATCATTATTGTTTGAGTGCTTGGATACCTATTTGTGATGTTTGAATATTGTATAGGTTATTGGACACGGCCATGTGGTGTTTAAACATGGTCGTGCATAAGTTGGTAATAAATTCAGGACCTCTGGCACGACCATGCGCCTTTTTAGCACGGACGTGCATGTTTAGAGGGAAACTATGTAGAATCAAGCACGACCGTATGCCATTTTAGCACGGTCGTATGGTTTCAGAGAAAAATGACAAGTTTTAGATACGGCCGTGCTTAAATCCTATGCGGTCGTGCACAATCTTTGTGCAGCCATACGAGATTTCTGCGCACCCATGCGCAACTTACATGCTAAATTCCTATATTTTGATGTGTTGTAATGTAATTTATATGTTTTTCTTAATTAGTTCTTGAGAAGAACTGTATGTATCTTTATATTGATAATTGCTTATTGAGTCACAAGCTCATTCCTTTGTAATTGTAGTTTTCAAGCAATAATTAGACTTGTTTGAAGCACTTGTTGATTAGAGCTTGAAGTGTGTCCCTTATGAACTCAAGTGGGTCAAAAGGCAGACTTGGTGTTGACAATTCCATCCACATGAGCATCAACATAGCATCCAAGCAATTTTGTATTTAAGCTATATATATTTTTTGATATCAAGATTATGTATGTACATAAAAGTACAATGCATATTTGGCGAGAGTTTTATATAAATTCTTATCTTTAGTAAAAAAAATATATCATGCCACATGTTATTGTGTATATAGATATATTTATGTAGTACGTTGAGGGTGCTACATTAAGTGGTATCAGAGCGGGGATTAGATTTTCTCGGGAAGATAAAGCATGATGCAGACATGACATATTATGCATAAGTTGAGAAAATATGTAGTTGATGTGCATTGCATATCTTAGGATGGATGAACACCATGTGCCTTGCGTTGATCCCGAAGAGTCATCTGAGTGAGTTCATTGGTAACACCTGTGCATGCTCTATATGAACTTGAATTTTTATTTATAACCCCTCCATAAGATGCATATTTTTATATGTTGTGAATAGATTAAAAGGTGGAAGTTATGAATTAAGGCCAAGTGGATAGCACTGTTATAAAGTATAAGAGAGCTAGGTACAAAGGTTTTTACAACCTTAGTGATTCCACCCTAGTGAAGGATGATTATAGAATATAGAAAGAATTCTAGGTTAAATTGATTGTACTGATGAAAGGAGAATTAGTTATGCAGTATTATTGTTTGAGCAAGTTATGTGATGTGATATGAAATAAATATATGGATTAAATGAGTGTGCCCTTTAGAATTATTAATGACATTATATTGATGTGAAGGTGCAATATGTGTATAAAGATTGATTGTTATATACGAAAAATGTATATGATTTGAAGATTAATGTGAAGGTATTATGATCTTGGCAATATTCATATATTAACAATAGTAGTATATTGGTAAGGCTCAGTTAAATGTAACTGTAGTGTGGTGGATAACTAAGCCTTAATTGAGATTGTTAATATAAGTGTAAGTTGTTTTATTACAGGATTGGCCTTACTTTAGTAGGGAGATATCTATATTTTAGGAGAGATTCTACTAAATTTTTGGTATGTTCCTCGTAAAGTGTGCTTATATCGTTAGGTTCTAATGATAAAGGCTTGTGTGCAATGGATGAGTTATTATCTGTAGGTTGTGGTATGAAATTTTGATGATGGTATGGGTATGATACAAATAGAATACTAATTAAATACCATGTGAGGTTAAAATATGCATTATGAAATGGTGATATATAAAAAAATAGATAACAAAAAATATAGAAGACTTAAATGTCAATAAGACACTAATAAATTTATGGAGTAACATTGATTTGGATCGATTATTTGAGAGCATTTACAGAGAAAAACATCTTAGATGAATAAGTGAATAAAAAGAAGAATGAATTTCCTTAGCTGAAACAAAATGAATTATTTGTGGTCGACTATGAAAGGCAGTTTATGAAATTAACAAGGTATGCTTCTGATAAGGCAATCACTAATGAGAGAAAATAGAAAAGATTCGAGGAAGGGTTAAATTTAGAGGATATAGTGAGCATTTGCTCGACCAACTAATGAAAGAAAGACTTAGTAAGAAGTTTGAAGAGTCTAAAAGATGAAAGGTTGATAGTAAATTTATGGGTGATATAATATTTCCAGGATACAATTGCAATGATAGTGGTAAGAAATATTCAGGTAAGTGATGGGGTTCCAAGCCAAGGATATATTATTAATAAAGATACGGGTACCATTTATTATATTGTTTATGATATCTTTTAATTTTGAATTTATATATGATCATTCATATGAGTATGCATGGTACATTTGCCTTACTAAGGCATAGTATATGTGTTTTAATGCTTATTGAAATGTTGTGATAATGAGCTTAGTGATGGATATGTTGAGGTAGAGGAAGATAGAGATAGTGGGTAAAGGAGAGACTGTGTATGCTAGTTTGATTTCAGCTATAATTATATTACATGTGATTTGAAATGAATGCAGATACTAAATAAAATGTTGAGAATATGAGATGAGAATTTGTGAAAAATAGGTACAAGTGTTGTTTGATTATAAGAGTGTATTTTCTGCTTAAGGGTTTGATGATTGCAAGTGTGTATACATAACTATATATGCATATGTATATGTAAGTGTGTGTTGAGGATACTAAGTGGTATGATAATATATGTTGCATGATTTTATGTTTGAGGATGGATTTTAATATATGAGATGTTATTGATGATTTGAAGACATGAAAATGAATGCTTATATTTGTGATTGATTGGACATGATACATCAAAAATTGAGTTTTTGATGTTTGTGCACACTTTTGGGGTGTTTTGGAGCTAGCCAATGCTTTGGCACGGCTGTGCACCTTTCATGCACGACTATGCATGTCCAGAATGCTGAATTTCAAGACTCAGGCACGGCAATGTGCACTTTCTGTACGGCCGTGCGCATCTATGCTATTTCCTGTAAACTTTTATCTCAGTATTTTGACTATAACATGAGCTATAGAGCTCCAAATGAGGTGTGGTTTAATGTTGGAAAAACTTTAAAGAGTCTTCTACAACTTTAATGTTTTAAGTTTGAGTTGAATCAATCATTAAAATAATCTAATAGAGCTTGACATTTTATTGTTCACTCTAATTGCTTTGTTATGACCTCTTAGTATTCAAAAATTCATAATTAATTTTATACACCTTCAAATTATGTAATTCTAGTTGGATATTAAAATAGACTTATAGTACCAACTTTTATAAAAAATTAAAATTAGGGAATTTGTGTACATGACTTTATAATAAATCCAATTTGTAGATAATGGATTGAACTAGATGAATTAGAGTGTAAGTGAAATGTGTTGTATATGTATTTGATGTGTGGTTATATATAGGAGTTGTAAAAAGCAAGAAAGACATAACCAACTAGAAGAACTCTCATTTTTTGAGGGAAAGTATTTTTTAATCACTTACTAATATGATATGTATATTAGCTTCTTTTATATGTTATGAATTTAATAGAAAATGTGTGCTTATTTGGATAATTAAGCAAGTAATATGAATTGGAAGGATAGTGATTTTGGTGTTGTTTTGAAATATCAATGTTTATATGTATGAGATTGGTATAAAGATATATTATAAAGAAAAGAGTTTTTAAATGAATTTGTTACTAAGAAAATAAGTGGATGATTATATATGCACATAGTGAGATGTGTGATTGGATATGCTATGGATAATGTGGTGAGTGATATTATTATATTGTGATGAGAATTGATGTGAAATGATGGTATTGTGATTGTAGATTTGTTAATTATAGTGAAGCAAAATCTATTATGAATAATGTTTGAGAATATGATAATGTGTGAATGTGTTGTGCCATGTTGTGAGGTACCACACGCATGATTATGGAACTATTGTGAGAAATGATTGATGTGAGAAAATGAGATATGAGACTGAGTCGAGTGGATATTGGATAGTCTCAGTATGTGCCCACTTATAAAATTGTGAGTGTGATGAATAAGCCAAATTGGCTAAGTATGAGGCAATGGTGTGAACATGGTTTTGGCCGGATACCGAACAATGAGATTTGAAATTTATGTGATGTGTACTCAATTATTATTGATTATTTTTATACTTGTCTAGTATGAAATTGGTGAATGTAAGTGTTGGAGATGATGAAGTGCAACTGCACATATTTGACTGTATATATAATTCTTTATATGTGAGTTGATTGTGAATAAAATGATAATGTTAAGCATATGTTTGAAGTGTTTCTGAGTTGCTTTGAGATTTAATTAAATAAGAGAAAGTTTGCATAGCTTTGAAAAGACTAAGAAGGGAATTTTAAGATTTGGAAGAAAAAAAAATAAGTCCGAGATACGTAGTACAATATGAATTGTGGAAGATGGTGAGTAGTCAATTTTGAGGATGAAATTTTCTTAAGGGGGGAGAAATATAACTCCCGCCCTTTTTCATACGTAATCATGACGTATGTATTACATTTATTTCATATGTGATAATAGATCTAGTATAAGTTGAACTTGAGCATGTGCTTGTAGAGAGAAACCAAACTGAAAGGCAAGTTTGGAGTTAGTTGTAGCAATATAAAGTTATGGGGGTCTTATGTATTAGGCTTACTTCATTAAGGAGTTAGTTGGTTATTTGTGATGATATTTAATTATAATTTATTAGAATATATTATTATTGTTATTATTATATTAGCATTATTATTATTGTTTAAAGTGATAAATATGTATATATATGTAATCATTTAAGGAAGACTTTGGTGAGAAGGAGGAACAATTGGCATTTTGTGATTGGTGGGTTGATTATTTAGGTGTATATTTAATTATTTATGTATGTGTGTGAGTGGTAAGTGTAGAGAAGAAGAAGAGAAGAAAGTGAGCTTGAGAGTGATTTTTAGAGAATTTAGGAGCGGATTCAAGTGAGCAACTCATTGCCTTAGGAAACCTTATAGGGTCTTTTATGCATTGAAGTATTATTTGGTAAGTTTCTTGTGTTGTTGAATTGGTTGAGTTGAGTTTTTCTTGGTTGCAATCTTGGGTAGGATTTCCTTTGTTTTTTAGTCATTTTTTTCTTGCCATGTCTTGAGCTATAGAGCTCTGATTTGAGCAAGGTTGGACTTTTTGAAAACTTCAGAGAGTTCTCTATAATTTTTATGTTTTAAATTTTGATTGATTTCGTAGTTTAAAGGATCAATTAAGGCTAGACATTTCAGTGCTCATACTGAATGCTTTGTTCTATCCGAATGGATTCAAAAATCCACAATTATTTCTCTACAAGTGTTATTGGAATGATTTCAGTTGGGAATAAAATTAGACTCAAATATGTAGAGTCTGTATGAATTTAGTAATTTTAGGATGTGTCTATAATTATTAAAAGCATCATGAACCTTATATATTAAACATGTCAGTAGAAGTACATAGGCTGAATTGTGAATTTTGTTGTGTGTCGATTATATAATGATATCTGGAGTTGTAGAACTCTAAATTGAGCAAAGTTAGATATTCTGAAAACTTTAGAGAGTCCTCTACAACGCTTGTGTTTTGGTTCAGAGCTGTTTTGGTTTTTAAGACTGACTGGCATGCCTTTATATTTTTGTGCTCATGTTGGTGACTCTGTTTTGGCTGGTTTTAGTTAAAAATACATATTTAATTCTATGCATGTCCAAATTCAGAAATTCTAATTGGAATTTGTTATAGACTTATTTGTATAGCTTTAGTATAAATTTCATAATTTTTGGACTTGTGTAGAACACATTGGGGCACATTGAACCTAGAGCATGGAATGACACTTAATTGCATTTAGTTGAGTTGAAGTGCTAAAATCATGTTGGTGATGTGGTTTTGATGTATGAATGTTATGTAGGCATTGATAAGGATAAAAGTAGTGCAAATCAATAGGAGAGCTTTAATTAAGAAGGAGTTGAAGATTTGAGGTAAGTAATTATTATTATAATGCTTACATATAATGATTCTCGTGTAACTAAAGTTACATGACTATATTGGGCTATATATATATATATATACGCATTTGATTGTAACTAGAATGATATTTATATATATGTGTAATTATTGATGAGAATATGAATTGGTTGGTTTGGAATGTGATATGATAAATGGTGAACATTGGTGAACATTGGCACATATGATGTGCAGACCACTTGCGGTGGTATGATATATATGTGTATATAGTGCTTGTAAGAATATTGAAATATTGATTGAAATTGTGTTTATGGTGTAATGTGAATAAAGCCACTAGATGTGGTATAATATATATGTATTATTGTGAGAAAGGTGAATTATGATTCATGATGATTAAATGAAAGGGATGTTGAATTATGATGAAATAATTATACATATGCATTTTGATATGTTGTGAGAATGATAAAAATACATGCATATGGCATGATGTGAGAAATGTAAGGAAATGTGAGAAATGTGAATGATCGAAATGTGAGGAAAATGTATGTGTGTAGAGACTGAGATGGGCAGAGAGCCTCTACGATATGAGAATGAGCTGGGTAGAGAGTCTCAGATATGGCCATTCATGTGATATGTATATATATGTGTGAGATCTGAGATTGAGCTGGGCAGAGAGTCTCAGAAATGGCCACGGGTCTATGAAACATATGAAAAAAAAGAACAGAAAAAGAAAAAGAAAAAGAAAAGTAAGCTTTGTGTGAAATGTGTGATGATTCCGGCCGGATTACTACCTTGCATAACATGCATTGTGTATTGTTATATATATGTTGAATGCGAGTTGTGAATGTGACGATTATGGTTGTGGTTTCTTGACTTGATATGATTTAGTGATGTTTAGATATGTTTTGTGGATTGTTGAAATGTTGTGATTTAGTATATATATGAGGCACTATCAATGTTGTTTGAATGCTTGGATACCTATTTGTGATGTTTGAATGTTGTACAAGTTGTTGGATACGGCCATGTGGTGTTTAAACATAGTCGTGCATAAGTTGGTAACAAATTCAGGACCTCTGGCACGACCATACGCCTTTTTGGCATGGCCGTACATGTTTAGAAAGAAAATGTGTCGAAGTAGGCACGACCGTGCGGTTTTAGAGAAAAATGACAAGTTTTGGGCACGGCCGTGCACAATCCTTGCGCAGCCATACAAGATTTCTGCACACCTATGTGCAACTTACATGCTAAATTCCTATATTTTGATGTGTTGCAATATAATTTATATGTTTTTCTTAATTAGTTCTTGAGAAGAACTATATGTATCTTTATATTGATAATTGCTTATTAAGTCGCAAGCTCATTTTTTGCAATTGTGGTTTTTAGGTAATAATTAGACTTGCTTGAAGCACTCGTTGATTAGAGCTTGAAGTGTGTACCCTGTGAACTCAGATGGGTCAAAAGGCAGACTTGGTGTTGACAATTCTATCCACATGAGCATCAGCATAACATTCAAGCAATTTTGTATTTAAGCTATGTATATATTTTGATATCAAGATTATGTATGTACATAAAAGTACAATGTATATTTGGCGAGAGTTTTATATAAATGCTTATCTTTAATAAAAAAAAATATCATGCCTTGTGTTATTGTGTATATGGATACATTTACGTAGTATGTTGAGGGTGCTATAGACTATCTGCCCGACTCAGTCCCACTATCTCACATATCATTTTTGGGTAGCTATATGCCCGGCTCAGCTTGCCCATCACTTAATATTTTAATATTAATCAAATGGCCATTAGTGAGACTATCCGCCCGGCTCAGTCTCACTTCTCACATGGATAGCTATACATTCGTCTCAGCTTGCCATCTCACAATCACATATTGATATGGGTCAAATATAATACCCTAGTCTCTAAGACTAAGTATAGAGAAAGTAGAGTATCGAACACTCGGGGATTTTGGAGCAATTTTGTATTAACCAGATAGATACTTAGATGGATAGGCAAAATATTATAATAGAAGATATTAAATTATTCTAACTAAATCTAAAGTTACTAAAAAATTATAAATTATACTAACTAATATAAATACTAACAACAAATTTAAGTAATGTTCATTAGAACCATAATTCAGAATTAATCAAGAACTATAAAGAAATAAATAAATGATTACATGCAATGATTATAAATATGGTGTAAGGCATAAATGCATCTCTCGTTGTCAAATAAACTTAAAGTCCTTAAAATCAACTCTCGTTGTCAATCAAGGGTAATTTCATTTAGTGTCTACAAGCATTCTCATGTCATTGTAGAGATAAACAAAATCCATAAAATTACCATGCAAGGTTTATAGTTTTTCTTTTAAATAGAAATCCTTGTCTCCAAGTAATTTCATGACCTTTTGTAAATTTAATTGCATTTCCACTAAAATACACCAACTCTCATTGCTTACATATTTGATTAACACATTATATATGGTAATCAAGTATATATAACACAATTAAGCACTCAATTAAAATCAAATCATTCATGCAATATAAAAGAAATAAAGAGTAGTTCATAAAATCAATTCATCCTTGCAATCCTAATAAATAAGAAATTAGCCAAAATACATATTGATAATTGACAAAAAAGCACAAGAAACTAAATCAAACATCAAGCAACTAAATAGAGAAAAGAGAAAAAGATATAGGAATTGTGTTTATGAAATCTCCTATGCTGCTCTCCAAGCAATCAATTGATATTGAATAGCCTCCATGACTAACTTCCTTGCATACTTGAAAGTGTCTTCTTAAAACTACATTAAACTAAAATGTACTTTCTAATATCTGATAATAATACTTCTACCCCTTATCTCCAGATCGGAAATAATGTATATATAGACCTTAGAGGTGGTTACAAATGATTAAAATTTGTTTTGAATTGGAAAGGCACCATTTGAAGTGAAAAGTCACCACCCTGTGCAGATATAGTAAATTCAAGGGAATTTTTGTCCATCTAAACAAGAAAGTGTCTTCATAAAAATTGTAGTTCTTTAAGTTATCTTTCCAATGAAACTTGAATCACCTTATTTGGAGGTTTTAGAGGAAGTTATGGCCAAAATACAAAAACTGCATAAAGTTGAAAAGTTGCAACTCTTGGAACTCGGTAAATTGTGCCGACTGAAGGCTTGACTCGGCACAGCAAGTCTCTGTTACGACTCAGCACCCCTGTGCCAACTCGGCACAGTCCCACTTTGTTGTTCCTTTGCCTTTTATGCACCATTATTCACTCTAAAGTATCCAAATACACTTTTAAGCATGAGATTAGCCTAAAATGACCTACAAAACATAAAAACAACATCAAAGCAATAAAACTAATAACAATAATGCACTAATTAAATAAAATACAAATGAAAACTAAATAAAAAGTCAAGAAAATGATCCTAAATGACTATGCTATTTTGCATACTATCACACATCCTCACATTCCTCACCTTCCTCACATATCACACTTTCGTGTGAATCATATCACAATACAATTCAATGCAATTGCATATTTATAAATCATCACAACAATATTTCATCATTGTTCCAACTATGCTCATATTTCCAACATCACAATATCATTCCATGCAATTGCATCTCAACAAGTCATTATCACAATATTTCACCAAAATTCTTTCCATGATCATACTCCATTTCTCATAATCACAACATCAACATACTCAATTATAAATAGAAAATATACCGCTCATATACTAGAAGTATACCAAAAGTATACCAAAATCATGGATCATAAACTGAAAGTGTACCAAAAGTAAACCAACTATATATCAACAATACATACACGTAGCATCATTTGCCAATATCACCATTTGGCAATCAATCCTCACATTATCAAGACACAACAATGTGGAAATTTATTCCACATCATAATCAACTCAATTCCACACAATTGCATCATAATAAATCATGATCTTAATATTTCATCTATGATTATGAATTCACAATTAATTTATCTTTAGTGAGTGAAAACACAATTACACAAACAATAGAGTTTAGTTTATATATGTACATATATAATTACTTACCTCTAAGTGCTCCCAACCTCAAAAAAGGTCTTCCTTCTAATTAGGAGTGCCTTCCTTCCCTTTATTAAGTCCAAAATGATGTTCAAATAACTTTTAGATCTTCTATAGCTCCTTAAAAATATTGTTAGATGAGTAAAGAATTATCACAATCTCCCAAAGCTATTAAAGAACACTCTCTTTTTCTTTATAACCAAATCTCTACTCCCTCTACAACATACACCCACACATATACACACACAAATACACAACCAATCACAAATTAACAAATTCCCCGTAAGGTGTCTCCCTTAATCAAATGCATAATTATCACCAAATAAAATAATACTAATAATCTAACTAAATATACATAAATATCACCACAAAATCTCTACACCTCCTTAATGAGCTTGGATAATTGCTCAACATTCCACAACGTTCTATTTTGATAAATAACTCCAAAACTTTTTTAACAAATATACTCCTCTCTACCAACATGCACATACCCACACTTAAATATAATCCACAACTCTACTCTAAATATCATGAACAGTGCTTCTAAAATATAAGTGTTGCAATTCTCCCCTCCTTAATAAAAATTTCATCCCCGAAATTTACTACTCACCACTTAACTAGATTAAGTATGGATATTTTTTGCTTCATTTCACCTTTACTATTGGAATCTCTTTATTCCTCAAATGCTTATTATATACATTCACACTCATAATGCATATATTAATCTCATATAGTATTGAATTAGTAATCCACTTGTAGCATACCCATATTGTCCTTAACATTTCATAACACAACCCATAGATCTTAACTCAACCATTGTACAATAGACTTTATCATAAGAATCTAATAATAAAAGCACTATTAACAAGGAATCTACTGAAAATTCGGCAGAACCTCCCCTAAATATAAAATCTCCCTACTATAGTAGGGCCAATTCTGCAATAAAAATAACTACACTTCTATAAACAATCTTAATTGGGCTTGGTTATCCACCATACTACAATTCCATACTGTCCTATGTATCTCGGACTAAATTTTCCTTTCCTCTAAAATCTTAAAATTCACCTTTTTAGCCTTCTCAAAGCCATGCAACTTCTCACACTCAAATGAGGCTCAAAACAACTCAGAGACACTTCAAAGACATACATAACATTATAAATTCATTCACAGTTGTATGTACAATAAATCTCATTCACAAACACAAGCTCAAGTATATTTTTATACCAACACATCATTTACTATTCATATAGTCACCTTTATGATAAATTTAGTATTCACAATCAACTCACATATAAAGGATTATATATATATATATATATATATATATATATATATATATATATATCCAAATATGTGCATTTGCATTCTATCATCTTCAACTCCTACAATCACCAATTTCATAATATAAAAATAAAAATATAATAAATAAGCAATTGAATACACATCTCATGAATCTCAAATCTTAATCCTTTATTTAATATTTGTATTCATCTCAATAATTCACATAAATGCAAAATTCACACTTTCACATCTCAATCCCACTGTTTGATATCATTTGCCTTGCCGATGGACACTTAGCCAATCGACATCTCAATATTTCACATAGTCGATGATCACAAAGCCAATCGACATAATCCCATTTCATGTTGTCACTGGTTACATAGCCAATCGATATATTATTACACATCGTATCCACATTTACTCACAAACATAATATCATTTCATCCAATGAACTAAACTCAAGTTCATAATTTATATGCACTTACAATCATAATTTCAATACTATCACATATCATGTTTATCACGTTCAATCGTATACCACACAACAAATACATTAACATCATTTATATCTAATATCATCACATTCTATAACATAACTCAAGAATCATAGTTCATTCATAATACTCATCACAATCACACAAAGATTAATGACAAGTAGAATTCACGTAATTCCATCATTATCATTATGAGTCTATTTAAATACTGTTAATGATACAACTTTCACTAAAAAGGAGGTTTTAGATCTTATTACATCTCTGTAGTCTTGAATTAGTTCTTTCTGGATAGAAATATACTTTAATATCTTTTTTTTTATAACTGATGAAAATGATTCCCAATACAACTGATACTTCCAAATCTTAAATACTTGAACAATAGTAGCTAACTCTTGAACAATACAACTGTCAAAATTATAACTATCCAGATGTATAAACTATTATTTTCCCATTTGTATAAACACATAACCCAACTCTTGTCTTGAGTCTTCAATATAAATCATAATACCTCTATTTCTGGTTTTGCATACTATATTTAGAGATAAATATTCTATCATGTGAAGTCGTTAAAATTCCAGTCTTAAATCTTTCATTAAAAACACTATAGCATCTATTAATTACAGATAATCATTTTTTTGAGATACTATTCAATTACCTGTAATTATTACATAACCCCATACTACCATCTTTTTCTCTTATAGACTGAACCGATGTCCGTCATGATGAATTATTTAATTTGAGAACCTGCCTTTTTCAATTCTTCTAGTTCCATTCATGTATACAAAGTAATAATTATTGATGTAGCCTTTGGAATAATTCTATTTCAATTATACTCTTCGGTGCAGTAGAAATTCCGGTATTTCATCTTGAAACACATTAAGAAATTCTTTGATTATGAATACATCCATTACCCTTAAACCAATCTTCATCAATTCCTTAATAGTGACTAAATAATTTTTGTGCCCATCTCAGACCATATGAAAAACAATTATAGTTGAAATCAATTAAGCATACACAGTTTCTCTTTTAATCACTGTCTCTATCTTCATCTGTCTCAAATATCCATATTTATCTCCTTTTTTTTAAGCCACCTTATAATAATACCATAGTTCATACCTAATCTATTCTTGAAATAATATAATCTTCTTTCCAATTCAATGATTACTGTAGTTTGCATATCAATCATACTGTTTGACTATTTTGAAATAAAATCCCATCACTAAATCCACGATAATAATATTCCAGTAGGCATTGAAATATATATACCATTTCCTTAATAATGCAAGTGTATCATTTATATACGTAATGTATATTCATATAAATGATCAGATAAATTCAAAATCAAAATGTATCATAAGCAACATAATAAAATATACCCGTATTTTCATTTGATGTGGGTAAAGTTTCTGATTGAGTATTAGCTTATGCTCTTTCTTGATTCTAAGATTGATTATCTGTTTAGTTTATGTCAAAATATCAACTCTCTTTTTCTTAATATCTCTTTCAGCCTCTGCCCAAATTAACACTGGCTTGAAGTATTTTCCTTCTTGTACCGCTTTGTTCAATTAGCTAAGATCTTTTAACAGTTTTCTTCAATGAACAATCTTTAAAAGAATGCCCAACTTACTATATTAGTAGCATATGTTAAGTCTAAGACCAATTTTTTCCCAAATAGATTCTACCACAACTGTTGCATACTGAAGCTGATGTACTGCTCACAATTTTATTTATGTCTTTTCAACTGTTAAGTTGTCTAATTTCTCTATTACATGTTTTTCCCAGTAATTGACTAATCTACCTTACTTCATGCCTTTGAAAACCACTTGTTGGAAATTAGAACTTTTGGAAATTGAACTACCATTGATTTGATTATCATTCTCTCTCTCTGATCTTTAAATTCACCCGTTTTCTTAAGTCTTCTTTGCTTTATCTCATCAGTTGCTATCTTTTTAAAACATACTTTGATAATTTCCCAAACTGCACCTCATAATCAGTTATAATTGAATTATTTTGCCTCAATTCTAAGAATTCAATCTTATTTCTGTCTATATATGCTTTTGAAATATATATTTCTCTATAAATGTTTTTAAAAAGTCTATCCAAGTCTTAATTATTGGTACATTCTCACTTCTCTATACTATCTTCTACCAGCTTAGGATATCTAGCTCAAATAGTGACATTACATAACAAATTTTCTTTGTATCAGTACAATCAATTCGATTTAGAATTCTTTCCATATTCTGTAGTCATTCCTCTACTATAATGGTATCACTAGTACCCATGAAAACCTTTACACCTTACTCTTTTATCTTCTCATAATTTTTATCAACAGGGTCATCTACTTGTCTTTGATTTATAGCTTTCACCCCTTTAATCAATTCTCTAATATACAAGAATATGCATTTATGGAGGGGTTATAAATAGAAATCATTCAAGCTCACATAAAACATGCATATGTATTTGTCTATAAAGTAACTCTAGTAACTCATTTGGGCCGATAGGTTGAGCTTAGTGTCCTTTCATCCTGACATATGCAACACGCATCATCTAGGTGTCATCAATGACTTATGCATGATATGTCATGAATGCATCATATTTTATCTCCCGAGGAAATCTAATCCTCGATCTGATACCACTAAATGTAACGCCCACAATCACCACCATAATTTTAGCAACAATCCACCAAATAATGTGGCATAATAAAATCTTTTCTCAAATTTACTTATTTGCAAAAATACGAATACCCATATGAGTATATATTGTTTAAACATTTCATAAATATCAATAAATGACAACATCTACATAATCTCATAAGAATATACCAACATGATATGCAGGATCAAAGTTGGATGCACTAAACTCATTTCGGCCCATCTAAGACTCCAGTGCAAGCTTCAAGCTAAGTCTAATGAGTCTTGAAAAATTTCAACATAAAGGGGTGAGCTTGTAACTCAATAAGCAACTACTAACACATTTGTACATGTATAGCAAACTCATAAGTAATAAAATAATTTAGGATCATATCCAATGCATAAAATAAACCTCTAAAAGTAATAAGATACTTTCTAAACTTTTACTACCTCTATATACAATCACCATAAAGTTCCATTACCATTGGCACTACATCGAGTGCGTACGGGAGTCCAAATGA
Organism: Macaranga tanarius; assembly: GCA_949673435.1. Lineage (NCBI taxonomy): Eukaryota > Viridiplantae > Streptophyta > Magnoliopsida > Malpighiales > Euphorbiaceae > Macaranga > Macaranga tanarius. The sequence continues at coordinate 6,789 of CATIWO010896010.1, read as the reverse complement.
AGAAGGAGCAAGTAAGTAATAAAATGTCAAGCTTTGCTAGAGAATCTTATTGATAGATTCAACTCAAACTCAAAACATAAAAGTTATAGAAGACTCTTTAAAGTTTCTCTAGCATCAAACCATGCTCCATTTGGAGCTCTATAGCTCGAGTTATAGTAAAAATACTGAGGTAAAAGTGTGCAAAAGGAGGAGGCTGTCTATTGTTCAAAATGGCCTGGGGTGCTCACAGTTGCTTCCTCACAGTCGTGAGCAGACCGTGAGTAGCCTAAGCTTAGCTTAAACTTCACTTTAGCCATTCTAATACACACCAAACCTTTCCATACTTGAATATAACTCAAATTACCCTTAAAAACACTTTATACACACACTAAACATCATCAATTCAATCATCAACATATAATTCACAATCATTCACAAGATTTAAACATCCATATTCATTATTTCATCACACTTCATCGCCCATTCATATATTATCTCATTCAAAAGCATAAACTCAAAGTATGTGTAAATCACCATACTAATTGGTATCCATATAATCACATTCAACAATATATTTAGTACTCATAACCAAATTCATAATATTTCAAGAGTTCATACATTCATATTCCATTCTCAATATTCATTATCTGGCCGGATTCATCCTCACATAAATACCTCACACTTAGCCTCATTGGCTATATTTCCCACAATTTTAATATTAATCAAATGGCCATTTAGTGAGACTATCCGCCCGGCTCAGTCTCACTATCTCACATTTTATTTTTAGGTAGTTATACGTCCAACTCAGCTTGCCCATCTCATATATTCAGTGGAGACTATCCGCCCGGCTCAGTCCCGCTATCTCATATATCATTTTTGGATAGCTATATGCTCGACTCAGCTTGCCCATCACTCAATATTTTAATATCAATCAAATGGCCATTAGTAAGACTATCCGCCCGACTCAGTCTTACTTTTCACATGGGTAGCTATACACCCGGCTCAGCTTGCCCATCTCACAATCACACATCCTCACATTCCTCACCTTCCTCACATATCACACTTTCGTGTGAATCATAGTACAATACAATTCAATGCAATTGCATATTTATAAATCATCACAAAAATATTTCATCATTGTTCCAACCATGCTCATATTTCCAATATCACAATATTATTCCATGCAATTACATCTCAATAATTCATTGTCAAAATAGTTTACCAAAATTCTTTCTATGATCATAATCCATTTCTCATAATTACAACATCAACATACTCAATTGTAAACAGAAAATATACCGCTCATATACTAGAAGTATACCAAAAGTATACTAAAATCATGGATCATAAACTGAAAGTATACCAAAAGTAAACCAACCATATACCAACAATACATACATATAGCATCATTTGCTAACATCACCATTTGGCAATCAATCCTCACATTATCAAGACACAATAAGGTAGAAATTCATTCCATATTATAATCAACTCAACTCCACACAATTGCATCATAATAAATCATGATCTTAACATTTTATCTATGATTATGAATTCACAATTCATTTATCTTTAGTAAGTGAAAACATAATTATACACAATAGAGTTTAGTCTATATATATATATATATATATGTAAGTAATTACTTACCTCCAAGTGCTCCCAACCTCAAAAAGGGTCTTCCTTCTAATTAGGAGTGCCTTCCTTCCCTTTATCAAGTCCAAAATAATGCTCAAACAACTTCTAGATCTTCTATAGCTCCTTAAAAAGATTGTTAGATGAGTAGAGAATTATCACAATCTCCCAAAGCTATTCAAGAACACTCTCTTCTTCTCTATAACCAATTTTTCTACACTTTCTACAATATACACCCACACACCAATCACAAATCAACAAATGCCTCCTAAGGTGTCTCCCTTAATTGAATACATAATTATCACCAAATAAAATAATAATAATAATCTAACTAAATATACATAAATATCACTATAAAATCTCTACACCTCTTTAATGAGCTTGGATAATTATCCAATAATCCACAACTTTCTATTTTGACAAATAACTCCAAAACTTTCTTAACAAATATACCCCTCTCTACCAACATGCACATACCCACACTTAAATATAATCCACAACTCTACTCTAAATGTCATGAACAATGCTTCTAAAATACAGGTGTTACACTATATGGCCAATGAAAGTAATTTCTTCCATCTAAAACTCACATTTGCTGAATTTGGCATACAATTGTTTATCTTGCAATATCTGCAAAGCTATTCGGACATGTCGTTCATGCACTTCCTTGCTTAGAGAATAAATGAGGATATCATCAATGAAAACAATCACGAACTGATTTAAATATAGTTAAAAGGTTTTATTCATCAGTGACATGAATGCCACAAGTGCGTTAGTCAATCCGAATGGCATAACCAGAAACTTATAATGCCTATATCTGGTTCTAAATGCTGTCTTGGGAATAGAAGGTTCTGCCACTAGAGTTGCCACTACCCCGATCTCAAATATATTTTTGAGAACACTGTAGCATCCTTCAATTGATCAAGCAAATTATCAATTCTCGACAATGGATATTTATTCTTCACCGTGACTCTATTAAATTGCCGGTAGTCTATGCACAACCGTATACTGCCATCCTTTTTCTTTACAAACAAAACTGGAGCTCCCTATGGTGAAATGCTTGGTCTGATAAATCGTTTCTTTAACAACTCCTCTAGTTGCTTCTCCAATTCTTTTAACTCTATAGGTGTCATTCTATACGGAGCAATTGATATCGGTGCCGCCCCTGAAATAGTTTCAATCTCAAAATCTACTTCTTGGTATGGAGGTAATCCTAGTAATTCATTCAAAAATACATCGGGAAAATCTCTAACTACAGGTACATCCATTACCCCAAGACGAAAGAGTAATTAAAAATTTTTAATCTTTTTAATCCCTCAATCTTTTTATCTTTTTAATATAATCCTAAAATTACAAAGAGTAATTAAAAAATATTTTCTCCATCCTTTCTCAAAGCTCTGATACTAGTTAGTGTGAGTCTGCTTAGCACCAAATGAAGATATTTTTCTAACTTTCTTTGTAATTTTAGGACTAAATTAAAAAGATAAAAGACTAAGGGATTAAAAACTTTTAAACAAAAATTAGGAGGATTAAAATTTTTTATGTTAAATAGGAAAACAATTAAGGATTTTTTAATATATTTTTATAATTTTTCAGAAAAGTATTATAAATTTTTAAAATTTGATACATAAATTAAAATGAGTAAATACTGAATAAGGAGAAATTATAATTAGGAATCAACATATATAAAGATTTTTAATTTTAATTTTATACCTTTTTTTATAAAATATTTTATATATCAGAAATCTAACTTAATATTTTAAAAATCCAATCTATATATAAATTCTATCCTAACTTTTTTTTTTTTTTTTTTTTTGAGAATAATCAGATAGCTATTAAAAAACGGAAGTATCCAACAAAGCATCTGACCAAACAAGAGACTCAAGCTGGGAAGGAACTGCTTCCTCCCAGACCATATCTAACTCATCAAAAGAGAAACTGAGACTAGCTAGAGAGTGAGCCAACCTATTAGCTGCTCTACTAATATGACTAGGAGAGAACATTACAAAACTTTCCGTGGAATCCTGGATATCTTCTACCAGTCTACCAAAGTACGAGAGGTCCAAATGCTGCTTATTCCAAGCATTCGTCACCAGTAAAATGTCCGTTTCTGCCAGTAGGTGGTCGAACTTTCTGGCATAGGCAATTTCCACCCCTTTCTGAATAGCCACAGCTTCAGCAATTTCAACAGATAGTACCTCCTTGACGAAGGCTGTCGCAGCAAGCACCACCTTCCCCAAGCAATCGCGAAAGACCATTCCCAAACCTGTGCCAACTTCTGGGATTACTGAGGCATCAGTGTTAAGCTTAAGTGTGTTATTCGGCGGAGGCTTCCATCTATAAATCCTAGAGTCGATAGAAACTATATGGGACTTCTGAGCATTTTGATACTCTAATAATAAACCAGACGCCATTTTAATACCAGAGTTAAAGTCAACCATATTTCGACAATCTAATTATTTTTTGTGCACAATCTAATTGATATACTTTAAGATAAGAATTATTAATACCAATAAAACTGTAACCTTCATTTTCGAGTAAAACTTTTTTTTTTCACCTTTATTTTAGCTTATCTAAACATGAGCTAGTTTTATATAAATTAAATATAATTTTTATAATTTCATAATATCTTAAATCTGAATGTGCATTTCTATCAAAAAAAAATCTAAATGTGCATATATATATGTTGTGGACAATCACAACAACACCAGCACTTCATCATAAAATCAACAATTCTTTCATTCTATTATTAATTTTCCATTTCTGTATACTTAATTAATTACTTTAATTAAATAATAGTGACAATTTTGCCGTTTAATTTAAATAACAATTTTTTGTCTTGTAATTTTATTTTTAACAAAATTATAACTCAACATATCTTATACCTGCTGCTTATATTTATTTTGTATTTAATTTATTAATATTATTTTTAAAAAAATTCTAACTATTCCAATCCCGTGCTAAGTGAGAACCATTGAAGCTGAACCTACCACAGTGACATCATTCCCTTATCTTTGATCATCTGACTGAAACAGTCTCCAATTCTCTTGTAGGATTCAGAAAGCCGACCAGCCCTTGATCATCTCATTTTGATTTTGGATCAAGAGCTTCACACACTCTATGGGTTACTTATCACAATACCTTGTTCTTCACCAATATTAGCTGCTTCTTTTCCTTTTGCTTTACTTAATCAAAACTTCAACAACCGCACCATCATTCTTGGCTATTGTTTTGGTTTTGCTTATCAATGAATTAATTTGTAGAAGCCAGCTCTACGCCTACCCAAATTAAGCTTAGCTTGTCTGACATGGAGGAAGCAGTGTTGATTCTGCTAAAAATTCAGAAAGACGATATGAAATCTGAATCATTGGATGTTGACTCCATTGATGTAGTAGTCCTACTATTGTGCTCATCAATAGGCAAAACCAAATGGGGAGCTGAAGCTATTTTTAAATTGTAGTTGCTCGTACATATATCAAGACCAACATTGAGATTTCAATATTTTTGTTACTTGATATCTGCCAAATACTTATATAATCAACTAAATAACAAATTTGTGCATAAGTTTTTGCAGGTGCTGAAAAAATAAAATCTTTAGTAAAAGTATAACAATAAAAAAGTTGTAAAGCAATACATTGGAAGGCCAAACAATATGAGAATTGTTGTCACCTCACAACTATATTTGTAAAGCTCTGTGACCATCCCCATTGCTTGGTTTCCTGCCCCTAACCTTGGCCGCTTTGATACCTAGTTAAATTTTCAACCAATAAACACACATCTGAAGATGCATCTAGTCCACAAAATGCACAAGGAAGAAATCAACATTTCCATACCTTACTAATTGTTTGTTCCTCAAAGAGGCAAAGCCCTCTTATTTTTGGCATGTGATAATGGCCCTGTCCAATAAAGATTGTTCGACTGCCCACAACTCAGTAATGCAAAGTTTCTTTATGATAAATTCAAAATTTATTTGAATAAGTTCTTGAAATTACTGAACTAACTTCCAATTACCAGAATTCAGGATTTTAATTCAATAGAGAATTACCAACAATGCAACATCTATTTTGGAATTTACATGATCAATGACATGAAGTGCAGATTGAGCTAATTGATAGTATTTTTCGGCATTAAACACATAAACCTTATAAGTAGTGGTGGCAAAATGGGTCATTACCCATTTACCCACCCATACCCACCCATATTGAATGGGTATAGGTGATAAATGGGTTGGTATGAAATATTTATGGGTAATAAATGAGTTATAAAAATTTAATCTTTATTTAAATGGGTTAGACAGATATGGGTATGGGCACCCAAATGTAGGCAAATTATATTATGGACCCCTGTCCATATTGCAATATGGACCAGGGCTCCTTCACACGTGTGAGTTAAAAAATACGTTTTTTTTTTTTTTTTTTTTTTTTTTTTTAATGTTTTGGGCTTTTAAACTTAACGGCTGTTAACTTTGATTTCGTCTCTCTTTCCGTTTTCTTTCATTTGCTATTCTTTCATGTTTTCTTCTTTGAGAGATTTTACCTTTTAAATATCTCATTTGAGCGTTATTTTTTCTTAAACCTACGTTATTTAAGAAATAACATTGTATACATTTTTGTTTTAATAAAGAATTAATTGTGATGAATATTGTAGTATATTTTTTTAAATCATGTAATACATTAATAATATCTATATTGAATTTTTTAAAATTGAATAACTAATGAGCATCAGTATTGACAATGATGAACCTACGTTATTTAAGAAATGAACATACAACAAATGACTAATGAACCTGTGAATTTTAAAAATGCTGAAACATAAATATAAAAATCTAAGTGTTAAATCTGATAAAGGTATACTTGATAACTAATGAACCTTTGAGTTTAAAGTAATGAACATGTGGTTTATAGCCAAATAAACAAATAAAATTAATAGAAGCGAAATTATACTCGGTAATGAAAATGAATAAACCTACAGTTAAATATCAATGAACCTATAGGTAAAGTTCAATGAACATATAATGGACAATGAATAAAGTTGTATACATTTTTGCTTTAATAAAGAATTAATTGTGATGAATGTTGTAGTACATTTTTTTTAATCCTGTAATTCATTAATAATATCTATATTGAATTTTTTAAAATTGAATAACTAATGAGCATCAGTATTGACAATGATGAA